>SEYY01013947.1:0-2500 GCA_009176605.1 Armadillidium nasatum | reverse complement strand
TTTGCATACACAATTAATCTAGATTGATATCAAACAAATATTGTTGCTATCTATCTACATTTGTGTAGAAGGCGGAATAAATATTTTTCCGTATTTATTAAGGCATCTTTCTTTGTTTCCTTCTAAATCTCCCATCCTCCTTCTATCAAAAAGGTGATCACATTGACATGGACTTTATGATCTTTCCTTTGTCAAAGATTTTGTGGTGGATTTTACACTACAAAATATATAATTTATTGTAAATAAACATTCATTCGTCTTCCAAATTTAACTGTTATCTGTCATTTATAAAGAACCATTATTTGGTGTTTTCTTACTTTAATTCATTGCAAGAAAGGTCGCACTTGTATTTAAGAATCAGAGTGTAAAAAACGGAGGTTAGAAGAGTTTTTAATACCTCTAACAAAGTTTTGGAATTATAGAATGGGGGAGGGGGTTCTTCTATCCTCTTTATCGTATTTCCTTCTCTTTCTCTCAATCGGAATAGTACATAATATTTCGTGCATACACAATCAAACCTATTACCTGCATTATGCACTCAACTATATAAATATTACATTCAATATTTTTGTAACACATTTAATATATGTAAGACATACATACGTACTACAGTTGTACAATCATATATATATAACATGAATAACTTCTGTACTGTTTTATAATATCAACAAATATTGTTTCTCTCATGTTTGTAAGCAATCATGAGTATTATTATTTATTATTATTATTATTATTATTATTATTATTATTATTATTATTATTATTATTATTATATATTATTATTATTTTATTATTATTATTATTATTTTTTTTATTATTATTATTATTATTTTTATTTTTTTAAGTTTTTTTTTTATTTTTAAAAGTCTTTTATATTTTTATATTAAATAAATAATTCAACTAATTTTTTTCACTCTTGAACTACTTTAAAGGTTGGTCAAAACACCCACACACGCAAATACACCCACACACACACATTTACAGTTGTTATGCATAATAAAATTATATAAATGGCAAATTTCAACATTTTTCTTATATTATATTTAATATAATTTGCAGTTAATATTTTATTAATTGCTTTATCATTTGGCAACTTTGTAAACTTTTAATTCTGACAACACTGAAATTTAACTGTTCAGTTCAAAGCAAAACCGTTACAATCATACAGTCACAATGCAAACTTCTTATTGATTGTATTACCACATCTTGAGGTAATACTTAAATATATGTCATTTAATATATATCATAATTCATAATTTCAAGTCCTTTTAACTTACAAAAAAAAAAAAAAAAAAAAAAAAAAAAAAAAAAAAAAAAAAAAAAAAAAAACCTAAGATGAGTAATAAGATGAGTACCCATTTTGTATTACTATTTGAAATTACTCATAGCCTATGGTAGATAATTATATAGATAATTCTTTAGTATTGTGGCCAGTTAACCGATAATAGAATTAAAAAATAAAAATAAAACCAAAGACCTTTGATAAAAAAAAAAAGAATGGAACTCTCAATTTTGGAAACTGTATATATATATATATATATATATATATATATATATATATATATATATATATATATATATATATATATATATATATATATATATATATATATATATATATATAGTGAATTGAGATGCTTCTTTTAAGCTTAATTTTTATTACAAATAAGATAGCAAATACTATGTGCAAAAGAATTTGATCAATTGATTCACATCCCATCATAAAGCTAAAAAGTAATGAAAAATTCATAAGAATACATTTAATCAATAATTAGATAACCTTTAAGTTTCAACATAAACTATGTCTTCATCAGGAGGCTGTTGGAAAAATTACATATATTAAATAATATATATATATATATATATATAATATATATATATATATATATATATATATATATTATATATATATATATATATATATATATATATATATATATATATATATATATATATATATATATATATATATATAATATATATATATATATATATATATATATATATATATATATATATATATATATATATATATATATATATATATATATATATAATATATATATATATATATATATATATATATATATATATATATATATATATTAATATAATATATATAATATATATATAATATATATATATATATATATATATATATATATATATATATATATATATATATAATATATATATATATTATATATATATTATATTATATATATTATATATATCATATATATATATAATATATATATATATATTATATATATATATATATATATATATATATATATATTTTTTTTTTTTTTTTTTTTTTTTTTTTTTTTTTTTTTTTTTATATATTATATATATTATTTTTATATATTATATTATTATATATATATATATATATATATATATATATATATATATATATATATATATATATATATATATATATATATATATATATATATATATATATATATATATATATATATATATATATATATAATAT
>SEYY01013946.1:7500-12139 GCA_009176605.1 Armadillidium nasatum | reverse complement strand
ATATTATAGTAGAGTTTTTAAGTAATTGAAGGTAAAAGTTATCCAAATCAAAAGAATCCTGTAGCAGTATTTTAAAATTATTGCAATTTTTTATGAAGAAGGATTCCACTATAGTCTAAGGACATTTTTATTTTTTGACAGGTAGACAAAACAAGCATCTTCCCAGTTTATGGTGTGATCTTCTGTGATGGGTATAAATATTGCATTACTTAAGTTATGTCGTTGTAAATCAGATCTATGTTGGGAGATTCGGAATTGTAAAGTTTTTATTGTTTAACTAAAATATGAAAAATAATAGAAACATAATTATTAGACGAGCCAGAATCGTATTAATGAACTATACAGATTAAGCTGAAAATATGTTAAATGTTGGTACCACTTATGAAAAATTAAATAATAACACACTCAATTCCCAAACATACTACTTCAAAAATAATGTCAAGTATATATAATATATATATATATATATATATATATATATATATATATATATATATATATATATATATATATATATATATATATATATATATATATTATATATATATATATATATATATATATATATATATATATATATATATATATATATATATATATATATATATATATATATATATATATATATATATATATATATATTACCTAGATATATAATAAATCACAGAATATTAATTTTAAAAAAATAACATAATGGAAGGAACCACCATTGTTTCTGAAGCAGTTTCCGAAGTAGCACCTGCTGTAGTTACTGTAGTTTCTTCCCAAGGTGTCAAAAGATGCGCTGGGAAGTTTGGTCCTAAAATTGGGTGCAGAATTTTTTCCTTCTGCAGAGGCTTGTGGAAGGTTAACAAGACTGTTATCGTTGCCACTGTAGCTGTGGTTGCTTTATTCAAAGTTCATCGCACAATCAAAAAAAGGAATTGCAGGTAATTATTAAATGAAATAAAGAATCCTTTCTTTTGTTTCAGTTTTGCGAAGAATTTAGAGTCTTTTAAAGACAAGTATAATTTAACTTTCGTATTTAAATTGTCTTGTAGGTGATTATCTGACAGTGTTCAATATCTTCGAGGCATTCTCCTTCCATCCCTGTAAAGTAATTTTTTTTGTTATTATGTTTTCTTTATGAAATGAAGTTTTGCAAATAGACCATAAAATATTTACAGAAATTGGAAGAATTAAATTTACAATATTTATGGGTTGATACTTTTCACTGATATTGATATTGGTTTTGACAATCATCTTGCGATATTGCTATTATTTATTTACCTTCTAAACTCTTAAGCCATTTTCAACACTTATTAACGATAGCATAGTTTTTAAACTAGAAACGTTAAATAACTAAAATGCTTACATAATTTTTCAACCAAAAGTATTCAAGTGTTCCCATTATTATTATTATTATTATTATTATTATTATTATTATTATTATATTATTATTATTATTATTATTATTATTACAGGAAAGAATGGAATTCAGCTGGGAAAAACATAGTAGTATTACATTCTTTCCCCAAAGCTACAACTCTTCCAAATTTATCTCCTTTTGTTCTTAAGCTGGAAACATATCTTAGAATGGCTGACATCCAGTATAAGGTTAGGAATTAAGAAACTCCATATTAATTAGGGATGGAGTGAAGTATCGGTATCGGTATCGGCAAGTATCGGCATATTTTCCGATACTGTATCGGTATCGGTATCGACCTTTTCAGTATCGGTATCGGTATCGGCAAAAATTTTGGATAAGAGTAAAGCATCGGTATCGGTATCGGTAGTAGTATCGGCAAGTATCGGCATATTTTTAGGTATTGGTATCGGTAAAAATTTTGGTATCGCTCCATCCCTAATATTAATAAATAGTGAAACTCTTAATTTGAAAATAATTTTTATCGATTCTTTTATAATAGAAAAATATTTTACTAACATTTGGCATATTTCTTGCAGTTTGATGACCGATATCCTTATGGTCCTAAAGGTAAAGCTCCTTGGATCACACTCAATGGGAAGGACTATGCTGATTCCCAACTCATCATTGAATTCCTTGGGAAAGAATTTCGTAAAGATTTTTGCAACTCTTTGAGTAAAGAAGAAAAAGCTGTGTCAAGAGCTATGCAAATAATGGCAGAAGAGCATGTTTTGTTGTAAGAGCATATATATATATATATATATATATATATATATATATATATATATATATATATATATATATATATATATATATATATATATATATATATATATATATATATATATATATATATATATATATAATGTGTGTGTATGTGTGTGTGTGTGTGCGTGTATGTGTTAGTAAGGAGTCCACTTTTGGCAGGTAAAGAGTGTTCGTCATTCACTAGGCGAACACTCGGCACACTCTTGCTTTGTTTGGTGGCAGAGATGCCATTTTTTTTTGGAGGGGGGGGAGGGGGAATTTTTAACCTTCAAATTGACTATTTAGAGGTTCTAACACACAAATTTGAGGGTTATAACTCCTCAATTTTGGATTTTACCTTTCTTAGAGATTCTTCTAGAATCAAATGTAAATTACTACATCGTTCACCGACGTTCACCATATCGATCACCCTCGTTTACTCGATACAAACATAGTTCAGTTTAGTGATAAATGCTCACGCTCTTTCCTGATGGCTCTGATAGATGGAGCTCCTCCATTGGGGTTATCGAAGTCACCGATATTTATCAAATCAAACTCGAAATAGTAGCAAATATAGTTTGTTTTTAATTAGGGATGGAGTGAAGTATCGGTTTCGGTATCGGCAAGTATCGGCATATTTTCCGATACCGGTATCGGTATCGGTATCGGCCTTTTCAGTATCGGTATCGGTATCGGCAAAAAATTTGTAAAGTATCGGTATCGGTAGTAGTATCGGCAAGTATCGGCATATTTTCAGGTATCGGTAAAAATTTTGGTATCGCTCCATCCCTATTTTTAATCATTATCAAATTTAAAATCGAATGTCGTTACGAATTTTGTTCATTTGCCTTCCAAAATCGTCAAGAAAGAAAATACGAATATTGGCAGTAAATGAACGGTTTTGTTTCTGATAAATGATGATGATGAACGACAACAGACCAAAAGTTGGTGATAATTAATAATCGTCAATAAATGAATATACCATGAGTCAAAGCATATTATTTTGAAAGATATTCAGAGAAGTTAACATTAGTGCATAATATAGCAAAAAGAAATAGTGAAAGATATAATGAACAATACAGTGAAATATTTCGATATTTAAATTGATATTAATCATTCAAAACAAATTATATCTTTAAATATCGATTATGATTTGGGCAATATGTTCAACCCCGATAATTAAACCCCAGTGGTGAAGTACCACCCACCAACAACTTTAGGAAAGTGTGAGAAAATATTTGGCCCAAAATTTACGATATTCGGATCAAGTGAATGACTGTCAATGGTATAGTAAACGCAGTTGAAGGATGTTGGGAAGGATGTTGTGAATGACATTCACAATTAAAAATGTCATAGAGAGGAAAAATTCAAAATTGAGTGATAAGAACCAATAATTTGGGGGTTAAAATACTCATTAAAAAACCAAGAGAAAGTACCGAGGAAACGACGAACATTCCCAGAGGGGTTGGACATTCGTCACCTGGCCGAAGTGCATTCCTTACCATATATATATATATATATATATATATATATATATATATATATATATATATATATATATATATATATATATATATATATATATATATATATATATATATATATATATATACATATAACTGCTCGGGATTCGAACCTGGGCCCAAAAGATGGAAGTCCGTTGTGCTAACCACTATATCTTTTGGGCCCAGGTTCGAATCCCCGAGCAGTTATATGTATTATATATATTAATTCCACGATAATAGTGGCTAATGATATTAATATATATATATATATATATATATATATATATATATATATATATATATATATATATATATATATATATATATATATATATATATATATATATATATATATATATATAATGGCATATTTTTTTAAAGTGGTTTAGGATGGTGGAGATTTGTTGTGGATCGTTGTGAGTCGATGTCAGTATTAATGAAGTTATCATTTTTCGAGTACCTCTTCATGAAATCTTTGATAAAGAAAATAAGGAAAAAGTCTTTGGCTCCAAGGCTTTGGGCGTCATAATGATAACGAAAAAATAGAAATTATTCGCAAGGATATTGAAGCCATTCTCCAATTATTTAGGTATGTTTTTGTAATAATCGAATTTTTTTGTGAAAACTTCTTTTTTAATTAAAACAAAATATTTAATTATTTAATTACGCTTACTTTACATTACAGTTCTATAGACTCTCATGATTCTAAGATTTAATTTAGGAAGCCTTTTGTTGCGTAGATATTTTTGTTACGGAATATGCCTCAAATATCCGGGATGGAAACACCCATATTTCTTTACTCAGAGAGTAGAGTCTGCATCTCTTTTCTTTATCAATTCCTATACTCTCATTGACCATTATCAATATCTTTCTGATTGTAAAATACCTCTCATCGCTATTATATCGATATTTCTCTTCCAAACTCTTTAGTTTCATACTCCCTATCTCAAAGGAGAGCTTGCTTGACATATCTTTATGACCA
>SEYY01013946.1:0-2500 GCA_009176605.1 Armadillidium nasatum | reverse complement strand
GGTATATATACTACTTAGAAAAGTTCCTCTCCTCGAATAGGGCAATGCCCGTAGATGTGAACTTTTTAAAAAAAAAAAAAAAAAAAAAAATGCAGTGTTTGAATAATTTAAAAATAGAAGGTATGCGTAAGAACATTGCCGGAACATTTCATTTTCTTGGAATGAAAATGAAATATTTGACCGTCGATCAAGTCAGTTAAGTAATTAATACAAGAATTTTATGTCAAATAATTAAACACTATTTAAATGTCATTGATAAAGAGAAACTAAAAATTATTATCTAGGTATGAGGATTTTTATTAAAATGTATAAGAAAAAGAATTGCAAATGACAAAAAAACATGTCAGTACCATAAAATGAGTTTCATCTGATATAAAAATTCATTATTTTTAAAGCAAAACCTGTAAATTCTATCCTATTGAGTAAAATCCATAATGAAAAGATGGATTTTACCTAAAAACTTTTGCTGAAGTTCTATAGGTACTTTGTAGCGATTTGTAAACTGTAATAAAAGTAAACATTTCATTTATGTTGTAATTATAATTTAAGAGGTAGCAGCAATTAGTTTAGAAAAAGTATGTTCTAATAGGTTTTTTCTATCTATAAACCTATAAAAGATAAGTAGATAAGTCAATGAGATGTAAGGAAAAAAAATATAATATTAAGTAAAAAATATATCGTTTAAAAAATTTTTATTTTTTTTTTTATTTTTTCGTTTGATGCCCTATCGAGGAGAGGTAATATACCTAGAATTAAGGGGAGTAATAAAAGTTTAAATAGATTTAAGTCCATTCATTTCTTTTATTGTTAATGACGTTATATTTGCTGCAACTTCTAAGAACCCTACTTTCCCATAATGGATAGCGCCAACAGTAAGTTCAATTGCTTGATTTAGTCTAACGATTAGGAGTTGTGCATTAATCTTTGAGAGGAAGTTATGTATAAAACTATAATAGACGCGTAATAGCATTTTAAAAGTGCAATAGAATCCTAATTTCAAAAATATTTTAAATTAGGTAAACTGAATTTTTTTTTCCCAATTGCGAAGGAAAAAATTATTTTCCTGTTACTGAAAGTTTTGTTTCCAACTGGGATATAATGTTGTTACTATATGGATTGACTTGAAAACGAAGGGAATAAATTTGAGAAACTTTCAAAACACAAATTATTATTTTGACCTTATTATGGGAAGGCTCCAATGTTCAAAAAAAAATTAATTTCATCCGATTCTCCTGAAAATTTCAAAAATATAGATAGCTTTTTTCCCCGACGAAAAAAAACTTCATTCCTAACGTTTTTATGAGGGATTAACCGCTTAAAAGTTTTTTTTTTTTTTTTTTTTGAAATTTAAAGGTATGTTTAAATCTGCGGTGAGGCCACGTAAAAAATTTTGTTGGTCTGAAATTTGGTGTGTATTCCTAAATCTATTTGCTACAAAAGCTTCTAACAGAGTTTTGTTCTCTGCGTTACAGAAAAAAAGTTATAGGTTCTTACTTGACCAGGTGTCGAAATTTTTTTTTCCAATTTTGAAAAATTCACACCTCCGGACAAAAAATCTTTAAAAAAAAAAAAAATTTGTTTTTTATTTTTGGAGGGTCTATAGAGGTAGGACAGGGCTACAAATTTCTTTAAATACTTTATTCAGTGCTATTTGTTCTTTTCGAGATACAGCTTATCGAAAATGGCGAATTTTCGACGAAATTTCAAAATTTCCAAAGTTTGAGAGGCTGTATCTCGAACCAAACAAATAGGTTTTAAAAGTGTCTTAAATAAAAGTTTTAGATCTATCCCTCCTCTAAATACATGTAAATTTAAAAAATTTTAGCACAGGGTTTTTTTTTCTCCGGAAGGGTATGTTTTTTACCATTTTTTCCCCCTTTTTCAAAAAAAAAATAAATAAATAAATAAAATTTGACATTCTGTAATCAATCGCTATCAGAGGTTATCTAAAATGTCTTCTGATAAAGTTGTAGAAATTGGGGCTTAGAATGTACAGGGAAGTTTTAGGGTCATTCGGACAACTGGTTTAGGTCTTTTATTCATACTCTTTTTTTTTTATATTTTTGACCCCAAATAACTTTTAAACCTTTAGAAACTCAGAAAAACGTCAGAAATCGAAAGTTCTTAGATTTAAAAAATGCAAATATATATTGTAAATTTCAGCTCAATCGGTCAAAAAATAAAAAACTTATTTTGAGATTGGGTCATTCCCATAATTATGTATACTATATACATTTATTATTAATTAATATTAACATAACCCTTAATTTAATCGGGTCACCTTTGGATGGGAGTTTTGTGAATGTTTAATTATGTATCAGTTTATCATGTAATTTAGTTTCTTTTGCACGTTTTAAATATTTTGTCACACACACACACACGTGTATATATATATATATATATATATATATATATATATATATATATATATTATATATATATATATATATATATATATATATATATATATATATATATATATTATAAATATATATATATA
>SEYY01013944.1:10000-19373 GCA_009176605.1 Armadillidium nasatum | reverse complement strand
TTGCGTTAGGTTGGTAATGTAATGGTGGTTTTCGTTTTTTGGATTTTGTGCTCTTTTACTTACTTTCTTATTCTTTTAACACCCCCTCCTTGAATAGGGCTTTGCCCGTGAGTGGTGGTGATGTGTAAAAAAAATAAAAAATAAAAAATAAAAAAATAAATATATAGTTCAAAAATTTATCATGTATATGCATTTTTTTAATTGCATATTAAAATGATGGAATATGCTAAAGTAAATTAATTATTTGATGTTCAATTATTTCAAACGGATTTGTAAAAGTGAGAGTGGAGAGAAGAGATTAAAAGAAATGGGAAGGTTCATGAGAAAAAAGAGAGAGAGAGAGAGAGAGAGAATAGAGGTAAAGATATTGAAAAGATTAGAAAAAGAGTGACAGTAAGAGATGAATGGGGAGAGTGATGAAGGAAGAGAGAGAGAGAGAAAGAGAGAGTGAGAACTGCTATTGAGAACTGAGAGTTGGATAAAGAAAATGAGTGAGAGTGAGAAGGGAAGGAACAGAGTGATGATAAAAGAGAGAGAGAGAGAGAGAGAGAGAGAGAGAGAGAGAGAGAGAGAGAGAGAGAGATAGTAATAATAAGAGAAAATGAGTGAGAGTGACACTGACAGTGAGATGGAGAGGGACAGAGTGATGATAAAAGAGAGAGAGAGAGAGTGAGAGGGAGAGAGAGAGAGAGAGAGAGAGAGAGAGAGAGAGAGAGAGAGAGAAAGTTAATAGTTCTCTTCTTTTTAATTCTGTTAAAAAAAGTAAAAGAGCATTAAGTGAGGTCAATAAATTGAATTATGGAAGGTCTTAATTAACATACTTATTTTTCCTGAAGCAATCTTTCATTTACTCATTTTGGATATATATATATATATATATATATATATATATATATATATATATATATATATATATATATATATATATATATATATATATATATATATATATATATATATATATATATATATATATATATATATATATATATATATATATATATATATATATATATATATATATATATATATATATATATATATATATATGTATATATATAAATATAGGTTCAAGATTACTTTAGGTGTCGCTTTTCAGCTTGAGAATAAATGCTAGAAAATTGAGAGTAAAATAAAAATCATATTGGGGAAAACGTGTTAATAAGTCCAATATTAATGAAGCTTAAAAAGTAAAAATTTTTTTTTTTTTAATATATATATATATATATATATATATATATATATATATATATATATATATATATATATATATATATATATATATATATATATATATATATATATATATATATATATATATAATTTGACCTCTGGTGGGCAAAGGCCAGAGGCCTACATATATATATATATATATATATATATATATATATATATATATATATATATATATATATATATATATATATATATATATATATATATATATATATATATATATATATATATATATATATATATATATATATATATATATATATATATATATATATATATATATATATATATATATATATATATATATATATATATATATATATATATATATATATATATATATATATATATATATATATATATATATATATATATATATATATATATATATATATATATATATATATATATATATATATATATATATATATATATATATATATATATATATATATATATATATATATATATATATATATATATATATATATATATATATATATATATATATATATATATATATATATATATATATATATATATATATTAGGGTGACTGTAAAAAATTGATTTTAGAATTTTGTCAACGGGAACCCCACAAACCGATCAGCCTCTCCAGATTTTAAGGGTAGTTAACTTTTGAGCACGATTGGAGTATGTGAACCTGTGCCACTGTGCGCTCAAATTTACAGAAACGCGGTTTTTGGGCAGACTATCGACGTTTTGGGGCTGTATCTCCGGAACCTCTCACTATTTTCTCATGATTTATGTCTTCTAATTAAATGCAATATTATTGTAGCTAATTTATATTCTATATACTGTATATTTATTTCTACTTCAAGTCGAACCCAGTTTTAACTGCCTCATCATCATTATATCATCATATTCATATAAATTTAGATTTAAGGAGACCTTTTTTTTTTTTACTTATTTTGTTTTGTTTATTTATACATCTAATTTCCGAAACTAATATTCGTTGTAATGTATATTATTAATTTTTTCGAGATTAAAATATAATAGTAAAATAATGGCTTCCACCTCTGCCATAAGAAGCAGAACCAAAGATAAAATTTTCATTACAAGCTATCCGGCTCCCCAGTTAACCGGATGTAAATTGTCCTCCAATCGTCAAGTTTTATCCACTTTGTTCTACAGTTTGCTTTCTGTGAGATTGAATCTAAGAGATTCAGCAAGAATTACCATACAAGAAGTTCTTGTTTTCTGGGGAAAAGCTCGGATTCCTACAAAACATGTGAAAGATGCTATTACTAAATTAGAGAAACTTCACGCAGAGTGGAGAAATGTATAAAAGGGCAAGTATTAACATTCAGAAGCTGAAAATAACAAAATCAAAGAGTTCGCCTCAAAGGTAGATGATATCTTTGATATCGCCAATCAAGATGCCTTGGCCATGATGAAATCAGAAGAAGACAAGGAGTTTCTTTTGAAACAAAGGGAAAGGGTCGGCCAGGCTCTATGTTTGAAATTGATTTGAAATTAGCTCGAGCTGAAGAAAGAAAACTACAAAAGAAACTTGCGAAAATGAACGAGCAAATTCAAGCGGAATGTTTATTGGACATAGGTAAGATTCTTATTTTTCCTTGAATATTGATCTTTTGGTAGGGACGTTTACGTTCCCTGGTTCTTTTGTTTAGTTTTTACAAAAGCACCAACAAAGCAAGATAAGCAACGTAACTTAGCTATTTTCATAATTAATTTGGTTCTTTTATTTCTTTTCCTTTGTTCATAGACTGATGATGAAGAAGGTGAGGACAGTGATGAAGAGGAAACCATGCTATGAAGATATCGAGGATGTGCTGCCAATGGACATTTGTACTTCTCAAGAAACCGAGGAACTTACTGGACCATCTCATAGCAAAAGGATGAAGCTTGGCGTTAAGGAAATTTTAACCATGAAACTATCTCTGTTGTTGAATCGGTGTAAGGTATCTGTCAGAAATGCCACACGAATACTCAAAGCTCCCATAGAAGCACTTAGGGAGAATCCTGAGGAATTCAAAGTGTCAAAAACCACCATCCATGAAAGGCGAAAAGTATTCAGAGAAAAGACACTGAGAAGATATTGGAACGAATTTATATACCAGAGAAGGAAGCTGTTGTAGCTCAATGGGACGTAAAACTTCTACCAGACGTTCTAAAGAAAGAGCAGAAAGAACTAATAGCTGTTTTAATTTCTTATGGTGAAAATAAACAACTGTAGCAGACACAGCACTGGTGAAGAACAAGTCCTGGCTGTTTATGGGGTGTCTCCCATACTATAAAGACAATGTGTATCGACACACTGCATCGAACACAGGAAGGCTCAAAAGGGCTTGTACAATTTTGGAAAACATCATGGGTAGAGAGCTGCTTTACCTTACTTGCCGACACCATATTCTTAAGCAGGTCTTTCACAGAATCGTATAGGGAGTACCTGCGAGTAATACTTGGTGTTTTAAGCTTTGATCCAAACTCTTTCTTGATTCTCGCAGCAGTTGTAGTTTTCCTATTTTGGGCATTCCACAATGCCTGTGCTTTGGCAAGTGTCTTATTAAATGAATCCTTGGCACCAGAGGACCAGCGAAGAACTTTCGAAACATCCCTAGTAGCCAAGATGTTTAATGTATGGGGAAATGCTACGGCGATGTTTAAGTAGGCAAAGGACATCGTGTTCTTCAAGCAGATATTTAGATAAAGCCCAAATTTGCCCTTTTTGCGCTCTTAAAAAAGTTGTTATGCGCAAATGCAAAAATGCACATTTTCGAGTTTTCGCGCAAACGCAAAAGCACAAATTTTATACCTAAAGCGCAAATTGCGCTCATGCACATCTCTGATATATATATATACGAGTATATATATATATATATATATATATATATATATATATATATATATATATATATATATATATATATATATATATATATATATATATATATATATATATATATATATATATATATATATATATATATATATATATATATATATATATATATATATATATATATATATATATATATATATATATATATATATATATATATATATATATATATATATATATATATATATATATATATATATATATATATATATATATATATATATATATATATATATATATATATATATATATATATATATATATATATATATATATATATGCATGTGTGTGTGTGTTTTTGTGTGTGTGATGAACATAATATGCAACATAATGGACAATCGTGTGTACATGATAATGAACAAAAAATCACAAACCGATTGTAACAGGCCTAGCAAGCCGGCAACCGTCATTTAACTGCTCAATAAACTCCAGTTTTGTTTCGGAACTTTCGTTCAAGAATACTGACAATATATAAGCCTTCCTGGCAGACGAAGGAAAAATAATATTTCCTTTTTAGTCTTCAAATGAGGAGGTCAAAATTTAAATGATAGGAATGTACGATGGTAAAAAAAAAAAATTTTTTTTTCTACACTCACACTTCATTAACAACATTCATTCATTTTTTTTTTTTTTTTTTTTTTTTTTTTTTTTTTTTTTTTTTTTTTTTTTTTTTATACTATTCACTCCCATATTTAATCGCTCCTTTTCTTTTACCTGGTTCGCTTTTCTAACTTTATATCAAGCTGGAACCAAGGGAATTTGTCTAACCGGCAGTGATGTATAATTAGAACGTGATTCCTAAAGTATTTTTTGGTAATTCTGTGTTTCATTTTCATACAGAGGAATTTCCAATATATTAACACTTTTAAATATCTGATAATAGAACTTTGAATTTTAATACTAATACTTTCTAATACTTTACCAAAGGGTCAATGCTAGCCACAATTAAGTATATTGCTTTAACCTATTTATATAACTAAACTTGAAAATTTATAATTTTATTTATGTGTAAAAATTCATTTTATATACAAATTTGAGGTTACTTTTTCTTTAATATGATAGCCTTTTCGTCATAAACCTTATTTATAGTATATATATATATATATATATATATATATATATATATATATATATATATATATATATATATATATATATATATATATATATATATATATATATATATATATATATATATATATATAGGTTCAATTCCCAAAAGATGTTACACTTTTCTTTGGTGGTTTAATTTCCTTAAAAAAGTTGAAAATCCCCAATATAAGATAAAATAACGTTATTCGTATTTTTTAATACGTGAAATTCAATAAGTTCTTTTGCATTTTTATTTTTTAAAAAGAAATATTTATTTAGTTCTTCAATTTATTTAGTTGTCAAGTTTGTTATGACTAATATAGACGTTGCATTTTTTTTTGTTTGTGAATAATATTTTATAATATTTTATAATATTTTATACAAATTAATATGTCTCTAAATTATAACATTGAGTGGTTTACAAACAATATTAAAAATGAATTTGAAGCTATAAAGTTTTTTCAAAATTTCAACATAATACCATTAAATAAAGTATGCAAAAATGGACATTCGATGAAATTGAAATTGAAACAGTATGGCAAAAACGTAGTTTGGATATGTAGAACCAAACCTTGTAAAAACAGTCAATTCCCAGTGAGAAGGGAAACTTGGCTAGAAGGTTCTTCCTTGCCTCTTATAAAAATAATTAAATTCATTTATAGTTGGAGTAAGGAATTGACAACAATTAAATTTTCCGAAGAGGAATTAAATATTTCTAAAAATACTTCTATTGATTTCAATAATTACTTGCGTGAGGTAAGATATTTCTTTAATTTCATTATCAGGTTTTTAAATATATTTTTTTGTAAAATTTATTTAATGTTTTTTTTTTTTATTTTAGATTATTTTAGTTTATTTTAGGTTATGTTAAAATTATGTAAATGTTAGGTATTGTTTGGTAGTTTGATTTTGTTAATTTGTATTATGATAAGAAAAATTAGATTATTTTTTTTTTAAAAAGGATGATTTATTTTACAGGTTTGTGCAAATTCAATAATTAGAAATCCAATAAGCATTGGTGGTCAAAACATGACAGTAGAAATTGATGAGACATGTTTGTCTAAAAGGAAATATAATAAAGGACGGATATTTCCTCAACAGTGGATATTTGGCGGCATTTGTCGTGAAAATAAAGAAACTTTTTTATGTGCTGTTCCTGACAGATCAGAAAAAACTTTATGTGATTGTATAAAAAAATATATAAAACCAGGATCCACAATTATAAGTGATTGTTGGGCGTCATATAAAAACATAAATTCTCTTCCTGGTTATTCGTTTAAACATAACAGTTAATCACTCAAAAAACTTTGTTGACCCAAACACTGGTGCAAATACTCAGAGTATTGAGGGTATGTGGAGTGTATTTAAATATAAAAATAAAAAAAAGGGTATGCACAGAAATATGATTGACTCATACATTTGTGAATTTGTGTGGAGAAAAAGAAATAAAGATAAAAATTTGTTTGAAGAAATTTTAAAAGACATTGCTCAATTTTAAATATTTTATATATATATATATATATATATATATATATATATATATATATATATATATATATATATATATATATATATATATATATATATATATATATATATATATATATATATATATATATATATATTTTTTTTAAAAAGGATATATTTTGAATATATATATAAATTGAAATAAAAAAGGAACGTTATTTTAATATTATTTAACTTCACATTATGGATTCAAATTATATGACATAAAAAATTTTTTTTTTTTTTTTTTTTTACCCTATATTTTCATTATTTAACCTAATATTTTAGGTATTAGAAAAAAGTGTAACATCTTTTATATATATATATATATATATATATATATATATATATATATATATATATATATATATATATATATATATATATATATATATATATATATATATATATATATATATATATATATATATATATATATATATATATATATATATAACCAAATATATGTTGCTCACCAAATAATTTTATTAAATTTTTTTAAAATAATAATAATAATAATAATAATAATAATAATAAAAATTATATTAAAATAATAATTTTTTAAATTATTTAAATAAATTGTTTTTAAAAAATATTTTAATAATAATTTAATTATTTTAAATAAAATTTTATAATAAAATTAACTGTCAGCAAAACATATGCGTATCCCTTTGGGATGCGCACATGAGCTTGTTTTTATTATTATTATTATTATTTATTATTATTATTATTACTATTATTATTAAATATGTTGTAGATAATTCTATAATTCAAGCGATATCATATACTAACAGTAATGTTGTACTGTTTTTACTAGTATTACTGCTGGAGATGGTATTTATTATTATTATAATTACTATTATTATTATTATTATTATTATTATTATTATTATTATTATTATTATTAATTATTGCTATTAATTTTCATTACTATTTAGCTACTATTGTAATTATTACTATTATTATTAATATTATCATTATTTTATTATTATATTATTATATTATTATTATTATTTTACTTCGTTATTTCTAATATTATTACTCTTTACTGAAATTAGTTGTTGAATAAATATTAAAATCCAGTTCTCGTTATTATTATTTTTTTAATTACTATTACCATTATTCCACGAATTGTTTATTTGAACTTTGTTACTGGAAAATAAGATTATCAATATTTCTAAAAATTCTTATCATGATTTGACATTTCTTGTTAAGTATTAGCTTTATTCTAATCTTAATTATTATTGCTATCCTCACTATATGTATTATCATTATCATATTTATTATTGTTCATTATATTATATGCATCATATTTGTATCTTAATGGTTATTAAAATATATTGATGAACTATTTATCAACTAAACTTTGGGGTTCAATGGAAACCAATGTGTATCCCCTTAGAAGCCCCTTTTTAGAGTATTATACAACTAACAAATTATTAATATTGTATTTAGTAGAGTAAGACCTGCTGAAACATAGTAAAATTGTTATTGTACTTATGAATAAAATATAGAAATGAAAAATGAAATTTTTTTTATTATTATTATTGTTTTTATTTATTTGCTTTTGTGTAAATTGAACCACGGACAACGAATTTGCACACTATAATATATATATATATATATATATATATATATATATATATATATATATATATATATATATATATATATATATATATATATATATATATATATATATATAATTATCAATAAGTACGAGAATTTAACCACATCGTACGACCACATATCATTTAATTCGCACTACCAGGTTGTTGCATCAGAGGCGAAAAGAGGAAATTTTATAGCTATGTCGGAGTCAAAAAAAGTAAAAAACAAATTTTTTACTAAATTTACTAAACTACAAACAAATTATTACGAAATAAAGTTAATTACGTAAATTGAAGTGATGAAAACAATTTTTTAATTTATTTACATATTTTAATTGTTATGTAACATTTATAAGAAACACCCAGCATTCTCTAGGTTAGGCCTCTTTGCTGCCCGTTTGGCGTACTTTTACCCTTTAAGTTCAGGTTAGGTTAAGTCGAATTAGTTTATTAGATCTAATAAAACCAGTTCGACTTAACCTAACCTGGACTTAAAGGGTAAAAGTACGCCTAACGCCCAGCAAATAGGCCTAACCTAGCGATCGCTGAGCTTTTCAGCATGCAATTATGTATAAAAAATTTTTTGTAAACAACTGAATATAATAATTTATTTTATTTCAAAATTTCGTCTTTTATTTTATATATTAGATTTTTTATTTTTTTTTTTAAGCTTCTAATAGTTAAAAGATTTCTTAAATTTCCTCTCCGAAGCTGATGTAACAACCTGGTAGTGCGAGGCCAAAAGCCATTGAAGTCGTACGATTTGTTATTAAAATAATCGTAGTTATTACTTCTACTAATTTTTTTTTAGTGTCTTTAGTGTGCAAAATTGTTTTCCGTGGCTCAATTTACCACCAAAAAATGATTTCACATCAATTCGTTTTCGTAGTTTCGATATATTTAGAAAAAAAATGTTTCCTGAACGTAACATTTACCAATTATTCTTCCGTTTTATAATCTCTCTCTCTCTCTCTCTCTCTCTCTCTTTCTCTCTCTCTCTCTCTCTCTCTCTCTCTCTCTCTCCCTTATATATATATATATAT
>SEYY01013944.1:0-7500 GCA_009176605.1 Armadillidium nasatum | reverse complement strand
AATTTAGACTAATCATAGCTCTTTAATTAAGAATAAATTTTCAGATGGTATGGATTCCAATATTTTCTTTTTTATTAGCAATCTCTGAGTATTATTGAAGAATTCAGAAAAAAATCGTTCTCATTTGAGAAAAATAGCAATAAATCTTATTTTCTGTTCGAATAAAATTTGATTTTGATTTCCGGTAGCAGTAAATTCTTTTCTCCAAGTCTTAAAGCTAATATTTTGAAACACTTAAGTCCTTTATTTCGTGTAAACTTAAACCCTTTGCAACTGATGTTGAGCCTTTGAAATCACAAACGTTTTCTTCACAAATAGTTTCTTTGTCAATTTCCGATTCAATATCTTGTGTATAATCTGGATGATGAATGAATAATGGGTTTGTATTTCTTCTGAATATACATTAGGCAGTCAAGCGGAATCTATGATAATATATAGGTATTCACTTTCAATGATGTCCATCAAATTCACGTAACAAAAAAAAAAAAATTCTATCACTGTGATTTCTCTTTTCTCTCTATACCTATCAAAATGCCAAAATTTAAAAACTTCCATTTTCGATGGTCCTTTATCGCAGATACTCTCGTGCACGCTTTTTATGCAACATGAGATGCTCATAACTTTTTTTTTAATACCTTAATTTCACCTTTAAAAAGCAGAATGAGATCTTTGTATAAATCACCAATGAGTTACTCTTCCTCTTCATTGAAAAAATACTAATCGCAAAGAAACAAAGCAAATAAGGTGGATTTCATAAATTAATAAATATTATATAATAAATAATAATAATAATATAATAATAATAATAATAATAATATATAATAATAATAATAATAATAATAATAATAATAATAATAATAATAATGAATAATAATAATAATAATAATAATAATAATAATAATAATAATAATAATAATAATAATAATAATAATAATATATAATAATAATGATAATATAATAATAATAATATAATAATATGAAAAATAAAAAATATATAATAATAATAATAATAATAATATAATAATAATAATAATAAATAATAATAATAATAATAATAATAATAATAATAATAATAATAATAATAATAATAATAATAATAATAATAATGTTTAGAAGTTCTTGAACTTTATTTTAAAATTAGTTGAAATATTGAAATATTAATATTGCTTCACAACAAAATTAGTAATGAAATCTTCCAAATGTCAAATGCTGATGCTCTTTCGTATGCCAATTTGCTTACCCGAGTCTGACTGTACGTCAATATTTTCAGGTTGCGCAACTGATTGATTGACAGATGGGACATACCTATCATTTATATTCGGAACTCCTCATGAGAAGTTCAAAAACTAAATACCTATTTTATTAATGATTTTTAAAAATTTATAATCTTTATTAACTTTTGGCTTAACATTTTAAAATTTAATAATTATTAAATAAATTTTTAAAAATTTAATTTTAATTATTACTTTTGGCTTAACATTTTAAAATAAATTCATCTTCTAGAATTCAAGCTCTCATGATTTCCGAACCTTGAGGACGAAACCGGTCAGCGATTGAAAGTACAAAGAATTCTTTTGAAAATTGAAAGGGATATTTCAACTAATAAATAATAATAATAATAATAATAATAATAATAATAATAATAATAACAGGCTGAAGCAAAGCCTAAACCAAAGGCTTAGGCTTGTGTAAACATCGTCGGGTTCGCACTCCGAAATGACCAAATATAAATACTGTAGATTTATTGCCCCCTCACAAATAATAATAAACATTTTTATAATAATAATAATATTTAAGAAATTCTATGTCAGCCTTTGTTTTAATAAATTGTTTACATTTCCTTTCCAAGAGGAAAAAAATATTATTATTATTATTATTATTATTATATTCCCGCGGAAGACAACACTCCAAAATATATCTACCCATTTCAAAGTCCTGTAAACTTCGAATGAAGTCCAAAAGTTAAAAATTGCGAAGGCCTTTTCCATTAAATGCTAATAGGCTAGACATTAACATAAAATTTAATGTTACGTCCCTTAATTAAACTTAGTATTATTTGAAAAATTTAATCAAAATTATTATAATGTTAATTTATTTTACTTTAATTTGTTTATTTATGTAAATTCATTCACTGCTATAATTTAAAGCTCTGAAGATGTCCCAAGTTTGTAATTATATAATTATATAATTATAATTATAAAATATAATTATTCATTTTATTTTATTTGTAAATTATTCTCCAGAATTATTTTACAGAAAATTAACTTGGAGCAGAAAGTGATTTTAAGATCCTTGTAAGGGGAATGTAAACAATTCAAAAACCTAACCCCAGGAATGTACAGACTCCTTAGATTTCTAAGCAAACACCTGTTACTAATAATAATAAAGTACATTTTAAGCCTACAAAGCCTTCTTCATCAATTAGAACTTTTGCATAATTCTCACTGAAATGAGTGATACTGATTTAGACCTACCTGATGATGATGAAATGAGTGTAAGCTGTAGTAAGTATTCAAAAAGTAAGTATTCAAAATTCCATTTGTATTGAGAAACCAAAGAAAAAAAACCATCCAAAATTTTTTGTGATGGTGAACTTAGAACTAATGTGGGTGATCTTCCTCAACATAAAAAGGCAGCTCTGAAAGAAAGAAGTCTGGATAACAGGCCTTTAAATGCACATGAATTAGAAAGTAATCCTGATAAATTCAGATTATGATTCTTATTATTTTTTTTGAAGAAATTCATGGTTGCTTGAGAAAATTTTTTCAAGTATTTTATTTCAAAGGAAATCTTTTGGCGCAGCACTTATTGATGGTTAACAATGATATTATTTGCCTTGTTTACAACTTGTCTTAATCATTATGGCCAAAAATAATATTGTTTTGGAATGCTAGTCTCTTACTTAAGAAACTACCTGATTTTGAAGCATTATCTTTTAATATATATATATATATATATATATATATAAATCTATATATATATATATATATATATATATATATATATATATATTAGAGGTGGACCGGATATCCTATCATCCGCATCAAACGGCAACTGCGGATATGAATCATTTTTCCAATATCCGCATCCGCGGATATCCGCAATTGGATATATTGCGCCGCATGCATTTGCGGATAATAAAAATATAAAAATTGAAAATGTAGATTGCTTTTTCACAACCAAACTCAGATAGTATTTTAAAATTCCAATATGAGTCAAAAATAATACATGATTTAATAAAAATAATAAAATATGCTAATTTCAATAATCCGTTGTAGCCCAAAATGAAAAAGAAAATACAAACAAGATTAAATGTTCGTTCTTCTTCTGTCATAAAAACTAACCCGGCGAGAACGTTACCAGAAGGAGGGAAGCGATAAATCCTCCCCCAACACAGTAAACTATTACCACAATTAACCACGGAACTTGCTAATCTACTGCACAGGAACCAATACAACGTCGTTAGAATAATTGTGAGACAGAAAAAAAGGTTGATGAGTGACGAGAAGCGTCCAACCTTCAGTGTATGTGAGTAGAAAAAAAAATGTATAGTTAAGAAAATTATAGAAACTAACTTTAGTGTAATTGTAACAAAGAAGGATCATTTGTTGTCGATTAAAAAAGTTGTTTCAACAGCTAAGTGAAGTGTAAAAAAAAAAAATGTTATCAAAAGATGAACCTTTGATGTTGAAAATTCTGAAGGAAAAACAGATGCACAATTCAAAAAACAGCTTAAGCAATTACAATTCATCCAGGTACAATAAAAATTTTAAACCACTTGTTTCTCAGAATGAAATCAAATTAGGATGCTTATGCGATGAGATGATAAAATTAAGAAAAAGCAAAAGAAAAAAGAAACAAAATCTGTTAGCTTAAGCATTGCTAAAAAAAGATCTTCTAGCTTCCAGCAAGAGATGAAGAATCACAGTCAGAAAAGTGTCAAAGGATACAATATAGAATTATTCAAAATTATCTAAAACTCCCACGCTTGGAGGCAGAAAATATCAAAACTTTTTGCTGAGAGAAAATTAAAAAATTTTCTAGCAAATTTAGATTGAAATTGAAAACAGTTAGTATGAAATTAATAAATAACTTTATGCAAGATGGAATGTTCGAATAATCTGATTAGATATTAATCTGAACGCAAAAATGCAAAGCACAAATATGGAATAAAAAATAAAATAAAAAATATTATATATATATATATATATATATATATATTATATATATATATATATATATATATATATATATATATATATATATATATTATATATTATATATATATATATAATATATATAATTATAATAATATTGGAGCCCTAGAGATTACTTTGTTTATCCAACGGGGAGATGACGTTTCCTTTTATGGGTATTAGAATTAAAGAGTTAAGGACTATTTTATTGTAACTTCATGAAATAATTGTAATATGCAGTAACACTTTTCCAACAGTTCACTGAACGACGCATTAATCTCGACTGACTCTTGATCGTTCTTCTCAAGCCTTTATAGGATAGATAGTACGAAAAAATTCGTTTTAAAACGTTTCTCAAGGAAACTGACCGCGCTAATTAAAGTTTTCACTTATGATATTTTTGAATAATTGATTTGATTTTTAATAGGTTGGAAATTATTAGAATAATTTCCCATAAAATAAAACAAATTAGAAAATGTTAAAAGGGTAACGTAAAATTATATATTAAGTTAACAAAAATCCATATCCGCAATTGAAAATACTCTGAAGTGTCAGGAACAAGATGAAACAATAAAAGGGGTGAAGAAGTATTTTCAACTTGAAAATTCTAGGTTCAAAATGAAGATTTGTAAAAACTATACATATATATATATATATATATATATATATATATATATATATATATTATATATATATATAATATATATATATATATATATATATATCCTCCGGTGGGCAAAGGCCAGAGGCCTACCAAATTCCACCGGAGTTGGGAAGGATCTATAATCATCATGGTCGATGGAGGCCAACGTCCAGTACACGCGCGGCAAGCAATCAAAGGAAGTTGGGAAAACGAGTGTGTTCCAGACTTTACCAGTAGAGTATATGTAAGATGAGCATAGCGGTTTAAGTCTGGGGTCGGAGAGTTGGACAGAGAAAGGATGAGACTGTGTAGAAAGGCGTGTCGCACGAGCTCTTCTCAATGGAGGAGGTATGCGACGAGAGAGTTCAGAAGAGCAGTGTCCGTTGTAATAGCGATAGTAAAGAGAGAGTGACGCAACAATTCGACGGGCAGAAAGAGATTGAGAGAGTTATTAGTATTATTAGTATTATTATTATTATTATTATTATTATTATTATTATTATTATTATTATTATTATTATTATTATTATTATTATTATATATACACCTGAATTAAGGAGTATAATATACCAAAAGAAAGGTAATGACCTCTAGAATACGAATCCGTTGTTAAAAATGAAACAAACGTAGTTTATAAAAAATTATAGTCAAAGAAAGAAAAAAAAAATGATGCAAATAGTAAGAATATGCAAACATTTTATTAAGCCATTTGTTGAGAGAATGGAGCCAAAATAGGAAACAATGATAAATTCATGTAGTTTTACATAAATACATAAAAATTTGAATGTGAGCGAGAGTCCGGCCACATAAAGGGACAAAACTCCTCTTAAGTCATTCATTTGTATTTTTCAGGAGTTAAAAAAGCCAAAACTTGGTTGGAATTTGATAGAATTCGCAACAAATAATAATAATAATAATAATAATAATAATAATAATAATAATAATAATAATAATAATAATAATAATTTAGGAATTCAATGTAAGCTTTAGTTTTAAAATATATTTTAGATTCCCTTTCCAATTCACAAAAATTTTCTTCTAATTCAAATTTAATTTTCTTAATGCAATTCTCGAAAACAGCTTACAGAGAAAGTAAGAAGCATAATTACATTTATTTTCTAACCGATATGCTCTGTCTGTCAATCTGTTAATCGTGCAACCAATATACGTTGATGTACAGTCAGACTCGAGGCAAGCAAATTGGTTCACGACATGATGATTACTGACAAGGCATCCTTAGTAGGAAAGCAAGAAGAAAGCGATTTGTTTTTATGATATAGTTTAACTATTATATTTGAATTATTTGTAGATTTTATGTGAGTGTCAATAATTTCACGTAGGAATTTTTCCTCTTAATCGAAATCAACTGCTTTGGAAGTTTTTAAATAAAAGTTAATTTTATCAGAGTTATTGTTGGTATTTTCCTGATTTTTATAAACTTTGGTAATGGTTTTATTTAATTAGTTTTCTGTTATAGAGATTGGGTGGTTACAGTTGATTAAATTTCTCCTGACACTCTTAACTTCAACATCAAATGATTCCCAATCAGAGCACAATTTAAAAGCTCTATATATAAAATTTAAGAAAATTAAATTACAATCAGAAGAAAATTTTTATGGAAATGTAAAATATATAATAATAATAATAATAATAATAATAATAATAATAATAATAATAATAATAATAATAATAATAATATCAATATTATTATTACATTATTATCATTATTATTATTTTTTATTAATTATTATCAATTATTATATTATTATTATTATTATTATTATTATTATTATTATTATTATTATTATTATTATTATTATTATATTATTATTATTATTATTATTATTATTTATTATTATTTATTTATTATTATTATTATTATTATTATTATTAATATTATTATTATTTGATTTTATTTTTATATATTATTATTATTACTTATTACTGATATTATATTTGTTGTAGATATTCCTATAGTACAAGAGATATTAAACAATAACAGTAGTATTGTAATATATTTACTATTATTACTGCTGGAGATCGTTTTTATTAATATTATTATTATTATTATTATTATTATTATTATTATTATTATTATTATTATTATTATTATTATTACTCTTTTAATATTATTATTATTATTATTGCAATTATTATTAATATTATTATTATTATATTATTATTATTATTATTATTATTATTATTATTATTATTATTATTATTATTATTATTATTATTATTATTATTATTATTATTATTATTATTATTATTATTATTATTATTATTATTATTGCTATATAGCGTTACTAGCGCTATTCTTATAATTTATTTTTAATTATATTCCAATTACGGAAATTTAAGGAATTTGTAGAGCTAATATTAAAAACCTGTTCCTGTTATTATTATTTGCATTATTAATATTACTTTTATTATTGTTATTATTATCATAGGTCAAATTCGTCCCCCAAGAAGCTCTTTTCAGCTAAAAAGAAAACAAAAAATTTTACAAATATATATTTGTATTCTTTGAATAAAGGTTTTTTGATTGATTGATTTGATCATCATTATTACTATTGTTATCTTTTTGTTATTATTATTATTATTATTATTATTATTATTATTATTATTATTATTATTATTATTATTTATTATTATTATTAT
>SEYY01013942.1:10000-14786 GCA_009176605.1 Armadillidium nasatum | reverse complement strand
TATATATATATATATATATATATATATATATATATATTATATAATATATATATATATATATATATATATATATATATATATATATATATATATATATATATATATATATATATATATATATATATATATATATATATATATATATATATATATATATATATATATATATATATATATATATATATATATATATATATATATATATATATATATATATATATATATATATATATATATATATATATATATATATATATATATATATATATATATATATATATATATATATATATATTATATATATATATATATATATATATATATATATATATATATATATATATATATATATATATATATATATATATTATATATATATATATATATATATATATATATATATATATATATATATATATATATATATATATATATATATATATATATATATATATATATATATATATATATATATATATATATATATATATATATATATATATATATAATATATATTATTTTTTTTATAATTTATTTTTATTTTTATTTTATTTTATTTTTTATAGTTTTTTTAGAATTAATTTTTTTTTTTTTTTGAAACTGAACAATTAATCTGCAACCAATTCAAATTTTATCAGAAATTGGAACAATGAAAATTTTTTGGACATTATATTTAATGAACTAAACTCTAAAAGATAAAGGAAAAATAAATTTTTTATTTAACTACTTGCTATCTGAATGTATTGAGAGTGATGCTATGTTGCTATGTGAAAAAAAAAAAAAAAAAAAAAAAAAAAAAAAAAAAAAAAAATTTAAATTTAAAATCTATTGACCGCCATTGACCTTGAAGTGATTTTCTTGCTCGTCAACAGAATAATCATAGTTTCTGGATTGAAGCTCTCTCTTGAATATTAAAGCTCTCCCTGGAATGACTGAAGCTCTTCCTGGAATGATTGCAGCCCTTCCTGGAATCTTTGTGACGAGCTCATCTAACACTGGTTGAAATTCATTGTGATGTCCACAATCATGTCGAAACGCAGAAACGTCAGTTTGATTTTTATTCTGAAAAAGAAAATTGATCATATATATATATATGATATTATTTCAATGTTCTTGGTTAAGAGCTGTAGAATATTAAGTGAAGAGTGAGCGTGCTTATTTTCTTATATAGTCTCACTTTATGACTGCAAAATATCATAGCAAAATTGAGAAGATAGTTTGACATGTGGGGGGAATATGTGCTGTTTAATCGACGTTAAAAAAAAACACGATTAACATGCTCCTAGTATCGCTTTTCTTTGCCAGACCTTTTTGTATCTTGGTGAGGTTGAACACATGTGACAGTTTCCGCATATCTTTAGAATTATGGTTAAGCCTAAAACTCATCACCGATTAACACCCTTGAAAAAATTTATATTCTTCTTCAACCATTTAACAAAGCTCTCTTCGTACATCAGTGTGTTGTCTCAGAGAAACAAATGTGGTCGCAAAGCTGCATATATACAGTTCTTCATTTAAAATCCTCTGACAAATTCAGTAACTAATCCCAACTTTCACACAAATAGCTTGAATGGTTTGGCCTAAATCAAATTTTAGATTTCTGACAAGTCGAAAACCTCTTTGTACCATCATTGAATTGATGTTCTACCCGCCTTGATCCTCGAATGCCACAGAGACATCTGTGTTAGACTAAAAGATGCGTCGCCAAATTATTTTACAGAGTTCTTGTCGCACTTTTCTTGAGATTCGTTCATAAAATGATATTCATTTTCTTCTATGTTAAAATTCATTTTGAAAGATACCATATATTTTCTGAATAACAGCAAACAAGCAAGAGTAACAAAAACACATTTGTTAAACAGACATTTCAAGAATGTGGACAATAGCCTGAAGCCTGAAGCAAGAAGCAGCGATGATGGAAATGAACTCAGCTCTATAGAGTCATAAAAAATCTGAATTAATTATTATTTAATGAAACAATATAAGCTTACCAAAATACAGTATACTTGCGCGATATTTGACTCACAAATTTGCTTTGAGTGTTTATAATATTTTCAAATACTCAGTCAAATGGATTAGCCTAATATGCGAATATTTTTTTCAATAAACTTTTACTTAGTATGATCCAAGGGGATTCGAATGACTTTAGCCTATCTCTAAAATCTCTCTGTATTTGTAAGTTTTGAAAAAGGATCAGTGAGTATCTTGGCGAAGAAATTGCTCGTCAAAGATAAATTTACAATATTAAAAGGAAAATAACTCGGATATAGTTTGATCTTTACAAAGCTTTATAATTCATTACATCTCACTTTTAGGTAATTTATTTTTCATACAAGTCAATTTCTCTCTCTCTCTCTCTCTCTCTCTCTCTCTCTCTCTCTCTCTCTCTCTCTCTCTCTCTCTCCTCCTCTCTCCCTCTTTCAGTTTGTCAGTATTTGTTTTTTCTTTATGTCTGTTTGTCTGTTTGTCCGTCTGTGTGTTTGATTGTCTGTCTGTCTTCTCTCTCTCTCTCTCTCTCTCTCTCTCTCTCTCTCTCTCTCTCTCTCTCTCTCTCACTACAATAAAAAAATATATATATATTATATATAATATATATATATATATATATATATATATATATATATATATATATATATATATATATAATATATATATAATATAAATTGTATGAAAAGATAGAATTGGGGAAGATCAAATTTCTGGCAACATCGTCGAAGATCAATGGGAGATGATCGCTCTACTATTTGCAGATGATACTCTACATAGACTTTTCATTCAAAAGAAAAGTTACACGATTAAGGGTTTGAGTGTGAACAGTGGCTCAAACGATATAGTGATTGACTCACGTGCTTGAGGGCGCCGGTTCGATCCCACTTATTCTATATACCTGTTCCTCTCCTAGAATAGGGCAATGCCCGTGAGAAATTAAATTTAAAAAAAAGATTAATTAATTTTAAAGAGTAAAGTTATGAAAATTAGTGCAAATTTCATTGACGAGGAAGATTAATTTGGGTTTCAAAAGAAAAAGGGAAAAAGGTGAAAGCCTAGTGGAAATTTCGGTATGGATATTGGGGTTTTTGAAGATATGAAAGAAAAGACTGATTACATGGTTATGGAAGGTGAAAAAGTATCAATTAAAAAGATTTAAATAGCGTTTTTTTTTTGTTTTTTTTTTTTTTTTCAGATCACCACCACTCACGGGCAGAGCCCTTTTCAAGGAGGGGGCTTATAATTATTAGTGTACATTTATTTCAGCTATTTTGTATGGATATACATAAGACATGGTCTCTAAATCCAGAGGTGAAGAAAGGATTAAGATCTTGTAAAGGAAAGAAAGGTTTAGGGAATAGGATTAGAAATGTAAGAATAAGTGATATATGCTCCTAGCAGACATGAATACATTGCAAAAATTGTCCTAACGAATCGTTGGAACAAGTTAAAAACGTCACAACAATTTTTTTCAGTTATTTTCTTATTAGGAAATAAATCGGTGAAGCGACTTTTCTATGTTTGACATGTCTTTTCTCTATTGAAAATTTTACTATGAGATTTTTGCTACTTGTCCCAACGATTCGTTAGGACAATTTTCTCACTATAGTAGAAAGAGCACAAAAGCGTTTATTTCAGTGATATAGAGATACACGCTTAGAGTAAGAATGTTAAAAGACTGAATGAAAGACTTTTATGCCTGAATACCAATAGGGGTAAGAGCAAACCTAAATGAAGGTGACTTTATAAAGTAAAGAAGATATAAATAACAAAGGATATTACTACTGACGAAGGAAACGAATTAACACAAGATTGAGTTACTTGGTATAGAGTGATGCATGGAACACGTTCTTAAACACTCAAGATATTTGAACAGGCAGGAAGATTAAAACTTTTTCAGGTATCCTGATTTGCAATTGATACTACCATAACGGTGTTGAAGATTTTAATGAGTATAATATATATACTATTTATTAATTTTTGAGTTATATTCACTCCGTTTATATCTATTATTTATTATTTAAACCCATAGGTTGACCAATGCAAATTGAGATATTACACTTTATTTACAAACACCAATTCATGCAATTTATGAAAAATATACACAAAATTAGGAAACAAGCTTTCGCTCCTTTTCAGAGCCTCTTTCAGGTATCACTGATATGACGATCTTCCTTTCGTAATTCCAGGTTCTCATGATGGTAGTTGGTTGTTGTATAACTTGTTAAAGAATGGAGAGCGGAACATGATAAAATTTTGCAAATGATCGATCTTGTAGTCACCTTCACTTTGATTATAGTTAGGTAGATTTTTGATACAGAAGGCTTCGGTTATTTTTCTTTTATTATAGTTGTTTATATGTTTAATGGTACAACTATCCTTTAGATTAACAATATGGTTATTTCTTGTCTATTTATGGTAAGGGCTGAGTTTTGGTTGTCTTTTGTAGGTTATTTTATGCTGGTATAATCTTCTATAATATATATATATATATATATATATATATATATATATATATATATATATATATATATATATATATATATATATATATATATATATATATATAAATAATAAAAATAAAAAAATAAAAAAAAAATAAATATAAAAAATATATATTATATATATATATATATATATATATATATATATATATATATTATATATATATATATATATATATATATATATATATATATATATATATATATATATATATATATATTATTTTTTTTATTATTTTTTTTATATATATATTTATTTATATATATTATTATATATATATAAATTAAAATAA
>SEYY01013942.1:0-2500 GCA_009176605.1 Armadillidium nasatum | reverse complement strand
GACATAATAGGCAGCTCAGTACCGTTGGGATTAGCTGATTCGTTCCCTACCGCGACCATGCGCGTGGTGTGGCATGCCAGGCTAGCGGAGGTGAGACACTTGGTGAAACCCTCTAGCAATGCAAATATATATAACTATAATAAATTTAATAATATATATATATATTATAATATATAATATATATATATTATATTATATATATAATATGTTATAATAATATAATATATATAATATATATATAAAATATATATATAATAAGTATATTATATATATATAATAATTATATATATATATACATATATTTTAATATATATATATATAATATATTTTTTTTTTTTTTTTTTTTTTTTTTTTTTTTTATATATATTATATATATTTTTATTATTATAATTATATAATTATAATATATATATAAATATTATACCATATATATATAATATTAATATAATATAATATATATATATACTATATATTATATATATATTAATATATATTAATAATAATAATATTATATATATATAATATATATATATAAATATATATATATAATATATATATATTATAAAGATATAATAATATATATATTATAAAATAATATATATATATAATTATATAATAAATATAATAATATATATATTAATAAATATATATATAATTATATAGCATAAAAGTATATATATAATATAATATATAATAATATATTTTATTATATATATTATATTTATATATTTATATATTATATATATATATATATATATATATATATATATATATATATATATATATATATATATATATATATATATATATATTATATTATATATTATATTATATAATTATAATTATATAATTTTTATATATTTTATTTTTTTTTTTTTTTTTTTTTTTTTTTTTTTTTTTTTTTTTTTTTTTTTTTTTTTTTTTTTTGCAACATTAATGTTGAATTTTCATAGCTACGAGTATGTATTAATACAGAAAACACATTAATCAAAGATCTTGTTCTTAAACCTAAAAATTGACTACAATGACATTCAGTCTAAATTTTTCGATCCAAGATATGTTCATTCTTCATTATATTTTCTTTGTCTTTCTTTCATTTGAAAATTAAAGTTGTCAAAGTTTTTGTTGGGCGATTTGGCCTTGATTAATTATTAAATTTATCTTTCTGAATGTTCTCTTTAAGCTTTTTTTTCTATTAACTTTTTTAACTTTGACTTTGACTTTGACTTTGATTTTGACTTTGATTTTAACTTTACTTTGACTTTACTTTAACTTTGACTTTGACTTTGACTTTGACTTTGACTTTAACTTTGACTCTGACTTTGACTTTTACTTTGACTTTGACTTTAACTTTAACTTTACCTTTAACTTTAACTTAACTTTGACTTTGACTTTGACCTTGACGTTGACTTTGGCTTTAATTTTGACTTTAACTTTAACTTTAACATTTTATTAGCAAATCTCAATTTATTCCGAGTCCTTTTATTTATATAAAATCTCATATTTCCTCAATTTTAGGTCATATCCTTAATTACCGTAGTAAATAATTTTAGAGAAACTAAATGTCTCAAACTCCTATTTTAATTTAAACTTTATTACCATTAGAAATAAATTTAAATAAATGCTGATGTTGCATTTTCACGTATTTTAAATAATTGGTATATATATATATTATATATATTATTATATTATATATATATATATATATATATAATAAAAATATATATTATATTTATAATATTATTATATATATATATATATATATATATATATAATCTTATATATTATATATATATATATATTATTTATATTATTATATATATTATTATATAATGTATATATATATATATATATATATATATATATATATATATATATATATATATATATATTATTATATATATATATATATATATATATATATATATTAATATATATATATTTATATATATATATATATATATATATATATATATAATTATAAATATAAATATTATATAAATATATATATAATATATATAAATTATATATATATATATATTATATTATATATATAATCTATATTATATATATCAGCTTTAATTAATAATAGTATAATACATAATAATAAATATATATATATATAACTAATATAAAACTATATATTTATTTAAATATAATTATAATATTAAAACGATGAAAGTTTCATCAAAAAACTTTGTAATTATTATTTCACATTTATAAATAGTAATAACACAGAAACTTTATGGAACTCTTTTCTTATTATTATAATTGAAAATTTCTTTTAAAAGTTTCGGCAGAATATTTTTTTTTTTTTTTTTTTTTTTTTTTTTTAAGGGACTGAACTTTCCTCTTATCCAAATTGATTTAAAATTCAAAAAATATTATTTGCAATTAGGCTGTTCGTTGTCTTGCTAAAAGGTTGTAAACGGAATCAAATTTGTTCCTATGTTCATATTATTATTATTATTTTTATTATTATTATTATCATTATTATTAT
>SEYY01013941.1:17500-23135 GCA_009176605.1 Armadillidium nasatum | reverse complement strand
AAGGTAATGAATAAAAATCAAAAGAAATCAGAGATGTTTGCGTTTGGAGAAAGGAAACGTAACTGGTAAGGTACTTAAAATTCCTTGTATGTTTGAAAGTAAGAAAGTAAAAATAAAGACATTATAAATATGAATGTATAAGTTAATAAGAAGAGAAGCTATGGAAAGCATGAGTTTACTTATAGATAAAAAAGGATAATGTATGAAATATTTAGATTGTAACTGTATTAGAAGATATGAGTTGGATAACAAAAATTATTTTAAGAGTACCTTTAATAAAAGATCACAAATCAGAATAAATAGGTAGAAACTGAATGGATGGAATATGCATAAAGATAGAAAAAGAAATTAGTAAAATTACATTTACAGTTCAGTTTAAAAGGACAATAAAAAAATATTCAAATCTTTAGAAAGTATTTGCAATAAAAAAAAAAAAGATTTAAGAAAACAAAATATATGGAAAGAAATTAAAAAAAAAAAAAAAAAAAAAATTTTAAAGATGTCCAATATTCAAAAGAGTAAAAGGAAACCAACTAAAACAGTAGTGCGTTTTCCAATGAGAATGAGAAGACTAAGGTATAAATAACTTGGAAATTACTTTGTAGAGGAATGTAAGTCTGTTACTGAGACGGTGATTCTCACCGATTAACGAGTGTTGGGAAAAATACATATTTACCTAACATGTAAAACAAAATTGAAGTGGAATCAAAATTAGAAAATAGAATGATGGAAGGAAATAGGACAGCTCTAAGAAAACCAGGATATATTAAATCAAGAATAAGAAGACATCTTCAAAAGAACTTTGGTGAAAAAAAAAAGAGGGAACATAAGATAAAATACTTAAATAAGTGATAAAAGTTTATTACAACAGGAGCGAGAAACTTTAGATAGGAATGGCAGAATTAATAGTAGATGGTTAAACCATTATACACATGGTGGAACAACTTAAGAAACATAACAAGGAAAGAAGGCGATGATGAGGTTGAGGAAATGACTCAATGAATGGAACAGAGTACAATTGAAGACGAAGAGTGGAATTCAATTAAAAAAAAATCAGAATTCTGCATTAGTCACATTCAACACTCCACCGTCCTATCATGATATCCTCTCTCTCTCTCTCTCAAAAAAAAAAAAAAAAAAATAATAAATTAAATAAAGAAAATGAAAGTTTTAAGCAAAAATGAGAATCTTTACATACAAAATTAGAGTAGAGAAATCAAATAGTAAGCTTTTTAAGCATTTCACTTCTCCTTTACTCAAATCAATGGGAAACATGGATTTAGTTACAACTTACACATATAGAAAAAGAAAACATTGAAAAATTTGATTATTATATAGAGCAGATTGGATAAAAAAAATCTATCATAAGAGTACCTTTAATAAAAGATCAGAAATTATATAACAAATGGGTAGAAACTGAATGAATAGAACATAAAGAAAGATGGAATAAAGAAATTAACAAAATTACACTAACAGTTCAGTCATGAAGTTATGAAAAATAGTTGCAATAAAGAATTACTAAAATTTTTGAAGAATATTAGAAGAATAGAACAGAAGTAGAATTTTTAGTACAAAGGAAATATTACTTATTATTTTGAAGACGAAAAATGTTATAATGGCTAATTTTATAGAATGCTAAAAAGAACGTCAAATGCATGAACTTGAGAAAGGTTAAAAGAGATGGACAAAAATTGATTTCATACAGGATTGTGATTGAGAAACTAAAAATAAGAAAAGTATATGTAAAGCTAGATTAGTAGCTAGAAAATTTGAGGAAAAATAAAGGGGATAATATAAATAAATATGACATTCGAATATAAACAAAGCTTTGTGATATTCAGTGGAAATTTTAAATTAAACTATTGCAAAAGGAAATGTAAACTGTTGAATATCAAAATATCTCATTCATAAAGGAAATAGGTAAAAATATTTATTTAGTACTTCCTAAAATAGCTAAATTTAAGGGTGTATGGAAGCTGAGAAAAACTTTATGGTCTAATAGATGAAGCCAGATCATAGTATAAGAATAGAGAAAAATATTTGAAGAGTTTGGGAATAAGAAAATGAAATTAAATTCTACTGTTTTAATGGAAAAAAATAACTAATTGAAGCAAAAATTACCCAAAAGTTTAAGAACATAGATGTTAAAATAGATATAATATTCAATGGATTATGCTGTTGTCCTCCTAGTCATATCAATAAAAGTAAATAGCATTAAATTCATTTTTAAACCTTAGGTAGGCCTATTATTCAGTTAAGAATGAATGAGTTGGAGGGAGGAAGAGAAAGAACAGCTTGGAAATGTATACAGTATTTGAAGAGTTCAGCTTCAGAAGGTAAAATAGCAGTCAGTAGAGGAGGTTAAAATAAGATGTGGAAGAGGCAAAGTTATATTTGCCATTTTCTTCCAAAATGCCAGTGTGAGGAAGAAGAACAAGAAAGGTTGTGACATTTTATAAATAAAACAATTTTTAATGTTGCAGAGAATGATTTCTGCACAATTTCAGAATTTTTGAAGTTTGTATATATATATATATATATATATATATATATATATATATATATCTTATATATATATATATATATATATATATATATATTATATATATATATATATATATATATAATATAATGAAAATTTTAATTGTAAATAAAATGGTAATAAACTTGTAATATTCTGGTAAAATTCTATTTTAAAACCAATGGATACCTGATTGGATTGTTGCTGCTGCTGTTGCTGCTGCTGATGTTGCTGAGACTGAAGCTGTTTTTCTTCTGAATGCGTAGTTGATGTAGTAGCTGCGCCTTGAGTGTGAGGTAAAATGGCAGAAGGTGAAGTGACATTACCGGTTGTTGTCCAAGTGGATGTAGTAACATTCTGAGAGGATACCATAGGAGTTAGCGCTGTAGCACCAGTTCCAGCTGCTCCTAAAGATACCATTCCTCCACCAGCTGTAACCATCTGAACTTGTTGAAGTTGTCCATTTGGCATTAATATTTGAGCAAATTGTGGCTGTGATGTCATCTGCTGCTGCTGAAACAAGTCATAATACACAAATAATAATAATTATACCAATAAATAATAATAATAATAATCAATTAACTCAAAAAACCAAAACAGAAATGAAAGTTCAAATCACATGTAAAATCATAAAGAAAAAGAAAACATATAATAACCTGAGTTAACTGTGGTATAACCTGAAGTGTTTGCCCATTTGCCTGCACAACATTATTCATAATCTGAACAGGGAACGGAATGGTTTGAAAAATGGTTCCTCCTCCAGCTGTAGAAATGGGGATCTGTATAGGTATTGCTGCCTGCTGCATTCCTAATTGAACAACCTGTGATGCATTAACTTGATTGGCAGTTGCTGCAGCTGCTACAGTTGCATTTGTCTGGGCAGCACTTGCAGTTGCCTGACGAACACCACTAACTGTTAGAGTCTGGTGCTAATACATAAATAAAACATAGTAATGATTGTATAAATATATTAACATTGAAAGGAAATTTAAATATAATATATATATATATATATATATATATATATATATAATATATATATATATATATATATATATATATATATATATATATATATATAATATATATATATATATATACCTGGCTTGTACTTCCTACTGCTTGCACCCCTTGAATAACATTAGGTGTACGAATAATTTGCCCAGGATGTGCAAGAAGTGTCTGGCCTCCTGCAGTAGTCAGCTGAATTGTCTGCTGTCCTCCAACTTGATGCTGGATTGGTGTTTGAATATAAATGGCTTCTTGTCCATCAAAAGTTACAGTTTGCATTTGTGCTTGTGGTAATACAGAATATGTTTGGCCATTGGCAGTAATGATTTGAGCTGCCTGGCCATCTACAGTCTGAAAATAAATAAGATATTATATATAATATATATATATATATATATATATATATATATATATATATATATATATATATATAATATATATAATATATATATATATATATATATATATATATGCTTTATATATAAGAATAAAAAAAAAAAAAAAAAAAAAAAAAAAAAAAAAAAAAAAAAAAAAAAAAAGGTAATTATATATTTTTAAAATAATTTAACTTTAAGACTATATATATATATATATATATATAGGAACCGACCGGGGCCCCAGCTCCGGCCAAAAATCAAGGAAAACTGGGGTTGCCAGCCGGGGTTAAAATGGCAAATTATACTTAAAAATTTTTTTTTTTTTTTTAATTTTCAGCCGATTCTTCTGAAACTTTCAGTTATATAGATTTTTTACCGGTAAGAAAAGTCCATTTATAGCGTTTTTCCGAGTCTATTACGGTTAAAAGTTTTTTTTTTTTTTTAAATTTTGCCCTTTTTTAATTGAATGGCGGTGCCAAACCACTTTTTAGAATGAGCTGAAAATTGGACTATTTATTCAAAATTAAATGGGATACAAAAGTCTCTAATAGACTTTTGTTCCCAGAGTTATAGGAAAAATGGTATAAGCCAAAAACTGACCAACTATAGAAAAAAAAATTTTTTTGAACTAAAAAAATACAACTATGACATTTCCTATTTTTGGTGTGTATAGAGGAGGGGTGGGGCTACAAATTCCTCTATGTACTTTATTCGATGACATTCGTTGGTTTTGAGATATAGCCTTCAAAAAGGTCCATTTTTGGCCAAATTTCAAAAATTCCCAAAGTTTGAGAGGCTATATCTCGCTTCAAACAAAGAGCATTTAAATATGCACTAAATAAATATTGTTGCCCTGCCCTCTTCTAAACAATATTCACAAATAAAAAAAAATAGTAGGTAGCGTTTTTTAAAAAAAAATTTTCTTTTTTTTTTTTTTTGATTTTTGCAAATTTTTTTTCTAGACGTGATATCAAAAACCTATTCCCACCAATGCAAGAAATTGGGGCAAAGGTATTCAGCTAAATTTTCAGCTCATGTGGACCAGTGGTTTGATCCAGTTATTCATTTTTTTCAACTTTGGGTCCAAATAAGTTTCAAACCGTTATAGACTCAAAAAAATGCTCGAAATCAACTCAGAACTTCGTGAAAAAATTCACATACTTTGAAAATTTCAGCTCAATCAGTCAAATAATAATAAAAAAAAAAATTCAAACAAATATAAAAAATTAAGATTTTTTTCTTTTCTGTTTCTTTTGACCGCTCCTTTTCTGCTAGTGAATGTTCATCTTTGTGTTTTGATTTTAGATACTCCAAAAAGATTTGGTTGAAATTTTTTTACTTGTAGCACCCGGAGGTTCTCTTCTAATTTTCTGACTGCAGATGTTAACATTTAGCTATTTCGAGCCTATCCTGAAACATTGTAAAGTATTCAAATACTGCAGAAGCTGATCTTTTAGCCATATTGACTGAAAGTATAAACAAAATAATAATTTTTAAATAATGCAGCTAAATGATACAAGTTTGACACATGGCAATAAAACAATGATATGTATAAATACAGGTTAAATTGATAATTTTATATCTTACATTTTTTCAAACTTTACCTTAGGGTCTTACTTAAGTAAACCTGTTGAATCACTATTATGAATTAGAATATTTTTTTTTTTTAATTTTTGAACTATTTTTAAACTTTAACTATACAAACTTGTAATTTTTTGATTTTTTT
>SEYY01013941.1:0-10000 GCA_009176605.1 Armadillidium nasatum | reverse complement strand
TTTATATTATATATATATTATTTATATATATATCCTATATATATATATATATATATATAGTCTTTAAAGTTAAATTATTTTAAAAATATTTTTACAAATTTATAATTACCTTTTTTTTTTAATAACTTAATAATATGCCTTTGATTTTCCAACATATTTTTTTATTCTTTAGTATAGAAAAGCTATATATATATATATATATATATATATATATATATATATATATATATATATATATATATATATATATATATATATATATATATATATATATATATATATATATATATATAGTCCTTATTTATTTTCAGACTGTAGATGGCCAGGCAGCTCAAATCATTACTGCCAATGGCCAAACATATTCTGTATTACCACAAGCACAAATGCAAACTGTAACTTTTGATGGACAAGAAGCCATTTATATTCAAACACCAATCCAGCATCAAGTTGGAGGACAGCAGACAATTCAGCTGACTACTGCAGGTGGCCAGACACTTCTTGCACATCCTGGGCAAATTATTCGTACACCTAATGTTATTCAAGGGGTGCAAGCAGTAGGAAGTACAAGCCAGGTATATATATATATATATATATATATATATATATATATATATATATATATATATATATATATATATATATATATATATATATATATTATATATATATATATATATATTATATTTAAATTTCCTTTCAATGTTAATATATTTATACAATCATTACTATGTTTTATTTATGTATTAGCACCAGACTCTAACAGTTAGTGGTGTTCGTCAGGCAACTGCAAGTGCTGCCCAGACAAATGCAACTGTAGCAGCTGCAGCAACTGCCAATCAAGTTAATGCATCACAGGTTGTTCAATTAGGAATGCAGCAGGCAGCAATACCTATACAGATCCCCATTTCTACAGCTGGAGGAGGAACCATTTTTCAAACCATTCCGTTCCCTGTTCAGATTATGAATAATGTTGTGCAGGCAAATGGGCAAACACTTCAGGTTATACCACAGTTAACTCAGGTTATTATATGTTTTCTTTTTCTTTATGATTTTACATGTGATTTGAACTTTCATTTCTGTTTTGGTTTTTTGAGTTAATTGATTATTATTATTATTATTATTTATTAGTATAATTATTATTATTTGTGTTTTATGACTTGTTTCAGCAGCAGCAGATGACATCACAGCCACAATTTGCTCAAATATTAATGCCAAATGGACAACTTCAACAAGTTCAGATGGTTACAGCTGGTGGAGGAATGGTATCTTTAGGAGCAGCTGGAACTGGTGCTACAGCGCTAACTCCTATGGTATCCTCTCAGAATGTTACTACATCCACTTGGACAACAACCGGTAATGTCACTTCACCTTCTGCCATTTTACCTCACACTCAAGGCGCAGCTACTACATCAACTACGCATTCAGAAGAAAAACAGCTTCAGTCTCAGCAACATCAGCAGCAGCAACAGCAGCAGCAACAATCCAATCAGGTATACATTGGTTTTAAAATAGAATTTTACCAGAATATTACAAGTTTATTACCATTTTATTTTTTTACAATTAAAATTTTGTCATATATATATATATATATATATATATATATATATATATATATATATATATATATATATATATATATATATATATATATATATATATATATATATATATATATATATATATATATATATTACAAACTTCAAAAATTCTGAAATTGTGCAGAAATCATTCTCTGCAACATTAAAAATTGTTTTATTTATAAAATATCACAACCTTTCTTGTTCTTCTTCCTCACACTGGCATTTTGGAAGAAAATGGCAAATATAACTTTGCCTCTTCCACATCTTATTTTAACCTCCTCTACTGACTGCTATTTTACCTTCTGAAGCTGAACTCTTCAAATACTGTATACATTTCCAAGCTGTTCTTTCTCTTCCTCCCTCCAACTCATTCATTCTTGACTGAATAATAGGCCTACCTAAGGTTTAAAAATGAATTTAATGCTATTTACTTTTATTGATATGACTAGGAGGACAACAGCATAATCCATTGAATATTATATCTATTTTAACATCTATGTTCTTAAACTTTTGGGTAATTTTTGCTTCAATTAGTTATTTTTTTTCCATTAAAACAGTAGAATTTAATTTCATTTTCTTATTCCCAAACTCTTCAAATATTTTGCTCTATTCTTATACTATGATCTGGCTTCATCTATTAGACCATAAAGTTTTTCTCAGCTTCCATTCACCCTTAAATTTAGCTCTTTTAGGAAGTACTATATAAATATTTTTACCTATTTCCTTTATGAATGAGATATTTTGATATTCAACAGTTTACATTTCCTTTTGCAATAGTTTAATTTAAAATTTCCACTGAATATCACGAAGCTTTGTTCATATTCGAATGTCATATTTATATTATCCGCTTTATTTTTCCTCAAATCTTCTAGCTACTAATCTAGCTTTACATATACTTTTCTTATTTTTAGTTTCTCAATCACAATCCTGTATGAAATCAATTTTTGTCCATCTCTTTTAATCTTTCTCAAGTTCATGCATTTGACATTCTTTTTAGCATTCTATAAAATTAGCCATTATAACATTTTTCGTCTTCAAAATAATAAGTAATATTTCCTTTGTACTAAAAATTCTACTTCTGTTCTATTCTTCTAATATTCTTCAAAAATTTTAGTAATTCTTTATTGCAACTATTTTTCATAACTTCATGACTGAACTGTTAGTGTAATTTTGTTAATTTCTGTATTCCATCTTTCTTTATGTTCTATTCATTCAGTTTCTACCCATTTGTTATATAATTTCTGATCTTTTATTAAAGGTACTCTTATGATAGATTTTTTTTATCCAATCTGCTCTATATAATAATCAAATTTTTCAATGTTTTCTTTTTCTATATGTGTAAGTTGTAACTAAATCCATGTTTCCCATTGATTTGAGTAAAGGAGAAGTGAAATGCTTAAAAAGCTTACTATTTGATTTCTCTACTCTAATTTTGTATGTAAAGACTTCTCCCATTTTTGCTTAAAACTTTCACTTCTATCTTTTATTTAATTTTATTATTTATTCTCCATCTTTTCTCAGAATTAAATGGAAATAATTTCTTTCCTTCTTCTATATGATTCCGTTATTATCCTTTTATAAGTCCTATTTTTTCCAATTTTTTTTAATTGAATTCCACTCTTTGTCTTCAATTGTACTCTGTTCCATTCATTGAGTCATTTCCTCAACCTACTGTTATGTTTTACTCTAGGAAATTCTCAAGTTGTTCCACCATGTGTATAATGGTTTAACCATCTACTATTAATTCTGCCATTCCTATCTAAAGTTTCTCACTCCTGTTGTAATAAACTTTTATCACATATTTAAGTATTTTATCTTATGTTCCCTCTTTTTTTTTTCACCAAAGTTCTTTTGAAGATGTCTTCTTATTCTTGATTTAATATATCCTGGTTTTCTTAGAGCTGTCCTATTTCCTTCCATCATTCTATTTTCTAATTTTGATTCCACTTCAATTTTGTTTTACATGTTAGGTAAATATGTATTTTTCCCAAACACTCGTTAATCGGTGAGAATCACCGTCTCAGTAACAGACTTACATTCCTCTACAAAGTAATTTCCAAGTTATTTATACCTTAGTCTTCTCATTCTCATTGGAAAACGCACTACTGTTTTAGTTGGTTTCCTTTTACATCTTTTGAATATTGGACAATCTTTAAATTTTTTTTTTTTTTTTTTTTTTTTTAATTTTTTTCCATATATTTTGTTTTTCTTAAAACTTTTTTTTTTTTTATTGCAAATACTTTCTAAAGATTTGAATATTTTTTTATTGTCCTTTTAAACTGAACTGTAAATGTAATTTTACTAATTTCTTTTTCTATCTTTATGCATATTCCATCCATTCAGTTTCTACCTATTTATTCTGATTTGTGATCTTTTATTAAAGGTACTCTTAAAATAATTTTTGTTATCCAACTCATATCTTCTAATACAGTTACAATCTAAATATTTCATACATTATCCTTTTTTATCTATAAGTAAACTCATGCTTTCCATATCTTCTCTTCTTATTAACTTATACATTCATATTTATAATCTGTCTTTATTTTTACTTTCTTACTTTCAAACATACAAGGAATTTTAAGTACCTTACCAGTCACGTTCCCTTTCTCCAAACGCAAACATTATCTCTGATTTCTTTTGATTTTTATTCATTACCTTAGGTTGCCAGCTGATAACCTCATAACTGCCTATGCTAGTCATAATTTTCTACATATTGATTTATTACAACCAATTAATTTCTTTCAATTCCATGAAGTCTCTCTTAATTTGTTTTGTATTCTTCCAGTTTTCTTGACAATCATTTGCCCATTGGTTCCTTGATTTACTGTATACATTTATCAGCATTTGTCATTTTTATCACAGTCTCTTGCCGAGTGATCTTCTGATCTGCATTTAAAATAGTTCAGTATCTGTATTTTGAGTAGACTCATCTCTTCCATTTTCCTAGGTTCAAATTACTAATCTATTTCTATGTAATAACGGTTGCTCTTTAATTATGCATTCTTCTTACTCCTATAGTTTCACACTTTAGCTACTCATCATTATATAAAATTTGCTTCTTCATACTTTCTCTCATTCTATTTTAAAGAATTATATTTTCATTTTCTACTTATTTTTTTTTAATAATGCGAATTTGTCCAATCCAGTCTCATTTTTAAAATTAAATTTTTTATTTTTTTTATTTTTTTATTTTTGCACAAGTTATCTCGATGTCTTTCACTGCATAATAACCTACACCTTGTAGTACCATTTATATTTCTTCAGTTGCATTTTTTATTTCTTTCTCTATTACCAGCGACCAATCTTCTATACTTTCTACATTTCTTAATATCATTCTTTCTGAAAATTCCTGACACTTGTATGCCCTTTCATTCTCAAAACTTTACTATTATTTTTAGCTTTATTTTCTTTTCCTTCACCATATTAATGAACTGTGCTTTACTATGACTGAATAATAATAAAAGTGAACTTCTATAATGATACAACTAGGAGGAGTTAACTGCATAATCTATTATTATATAATTTTTATACTTATAATAAAATCTAGATGTGATTCGAGTTCATAATTAAATCCAAATGTAATTGGAATTCATACTCGGAAAATACCACTCTCATCTGATATTACTAAAAAGCTTATAATGTGAACATTCATTATTCAAATAGAAACACATTCTTTTTTTGTATTTAGTAAGTTCCTTTTATTTTAAATAAAGATTTTAAGGACTAAAATTAATACATGCCATACGTAATTTTAGGACATATATTCTTTACTTTTTTAAAAGAAAAGAAAGTGATAAGATATTTACACATTGAAATAATGCTTAACCACTACCACTATGTCATTTAAATAAGGGTCACTACCTCCTGTGAGGAACCCTTTGCTAAAATTTCTGGTCTGATTGTGATTGTTAATTAACTTACAATTTTTATAAAAAATAAAATCATTATCTATTCACAAACCTTGTGTTCTTCGAGCTTAATACTCTGCATGCCTATCAACTTCAACCTTTTCTCCTTATTTAGTCACTTAATCATTGGTTACTGAAAAAGGGAGATCCTTCTCATTCCTCTAAATACCGTCAAGTCAAATTAATCTCTGTTCCTTCCAAAGTATTTGAATCTATTCTTAACTTAATTTTGATCGTCACTGTAGCTCCTGTAAGGAACGCTCTAGTGTTGATCTATCTTATTCTCTGACTCTTGGTATTTTGTTCTAAAAAAAAAATTTTTTTTTTTTACTACCACTCTTGGGCAAATCCCTTTTCGAGGAAGGAGCATAATTATAGGATGAAAGAAAACCAATCCAATCCCGAGCCTAACGCAGATCCCTCCTGTGAACACTAACAAAGAATTTAAAGAGAGGTAAGCTAAATACAACAAGAAAAACAGAAGGGAGGGTGTTACACAACAGAGGTGGCTGGAAAGGAGGAGGTACCACATTGTTCAAGCCTAGAGTTTGCCATACTCACGCAAAGTTCATGTGCAAGCAAAGCACCCCTTGTGCTGCGAGGGCAACGCAATGGTGGTGGAATGCGAGAGGTCAACTCGAGCACCTACCGTTATAGTACCTATGGAAAGGAGAGAATGCGCCAACTTTACTATATACCCTCAGAGAAAGAGGGTCAAGGGAATTTGAAAGTAGGAGACAGTTTATTACTTTTTTAGCCTTTAACCCAACTCTATCCAAAAGAAGAGTAGAACTGGAATTACTACAAATGTGAAAACAGTACTCCATGCAAGGGCTTTATATAATTGGAGTAACTGTTCAGAAGAAAAAATTCCTGCAATCTGAACAGAACCACCAGCTTTTTAAGAGGTCACCTTAGCAATCATTGTGATAGCAGGTTTCCAAGATAATTTGTTGTTTATGTTCAGACGAAGAATATTTATGTTTTTCACAGGTGAGACTCAAGAGCCGCCGAGGGAGATAGGAAAGTTAGGTGTTTTTGAGAGAGAGAGAGATGTGAATTTGAGTTTTCAAAGAGTTGAACTTCACAAGGTTGTGGTTACTGGAAATCCCTTCCAGATTGGCAAGAATGGAATCGGAAAGTTGAAGACGAGAAGGAACTCTAGAAGCAAACAAAGGGGACAGATTTGAAATGAATAGGAGAATAGAGAGTAGTTGTAGGCATAGGAATGAACAGAGTTAGAAGTACAGCTGAGGAGGTCGCGATGAAAAGTAAGTATAAAGTAGGAGATAGAAAAAAGCTCTGAGGAACACCACAATTAATGGGTAAATAAGTAGAAGTTACTCCATTAACAAGTGCTGATGTAGTGCGAATTGAAAAGAAACTAGATATGAGTGAGCAAAGAGGAGAAAATCCCAAGGAAGGGAGCTTTGAGAGCATCGATGCATGCCATATTCGATCAAAAGCCTTGGATATGTCAAGCACCAACACACAAGACTCTGCGTAGTCCCTAAGGGTAGAAGACCATAAATCAGTAAGATAGGAAGTATGACGCCAATAAACTTTGAGCATTGAAAACTATAATAGTGATCTGAAAGAAGGGAGTGAGATTCCTGTTGATCAAGGAAATGAGAGTTGAGAAGAGTTTCAAAGACTTTTTAGATAGAATACAAGTGAGAGAGATCAGGCAATAGTTAGAAGATTCAGAGCTGTTACCTTTTGGTTGAACATTTGCTACTTTCCAGCTCAGAATAAAAGTTTTAGTACTTACGGCATAGAGAGTAGAGTTGAATGAAGGACAGGTGCCAAAACACGAGGAGGATGTTATCTAGGCTACTAGCTTTCCTTTTGTTCATATATTTTAGGAATCCATGCACCTGATCAAATGAAATCACATGTAAAGACATGGGACACCTGAGAGAAGAAGTAGGAGTAGGGATGCCGGACTTATCCAGGGTGGAATTAGATGTAAAAGGAGCCCAAAAAGACTGGCCTTTTCAGTCGGAGTTTTAGTTACAGATCCATCAGATTAAATAAGAGGAGGAAAGGAAGATTTGCAAAAGTTGTTGGAAATATTTTTAGCAAGAGGCTAGAAATTTTTATCAGTAGAACCAAGGAGGTCAGTACATTACCTTTTGATGAAAGCACACTTTGCCTGTTGAAAGTATATCCCTACAACGATTCCTAGCTGAATGAAAATTAGAAAGTGATAGGAGAAGATAAATTTTTCATGCTCGATACAAACTCTCGCCCTTGAATGGCACGAGAGCAGGAGCCATCAACCCATGTATTTTGGGGAGAAAGATTTATTTGAAGAGGGAGTGAACCTGCTCATCCAATCAGATATTAGGGCTCCCATTCTTTCGGCGGACACCAAAACAGGATTCATTCCAAAAATAATTGATGAAGAAGTGATGCAATGTCCTCAAACTAGCCCGATCAAAGTACCAGAAAGTACGTTTAGGGCAGAGTGGAACTGCTGGAGAGAAAATGTTAAACTTCAGAGTTAAAAGATTGTGGTAAGAGTTACCAATAAGTGTGAAAATTGTGTAATTATAACGACAAGGAGTAGGAGTGAAGCACAAGTCAAGTGTATTTGAGAATTGATTAGGACGATAAATTATAGTTAGAGATGTTTAGAATATTAGAAAAGGATCCCTTGATAACTGGGTCTCAGACAGAAGTAGAATATTTGAATGAGAAGTAGAAAGGTAATGCTCTGTAGATGTGAAATTAGCACTTAAACCATGGATGTTAGGAAAGTTAATAGAAAATCCATGCCTGCACCTTCCTTCACTAAGGGTTTAAAGTTTGGATTTCTAAGATTCTTTCTTTCAGAAGCAATCCTTCTCGCTGATTTATCTTTCCATTGTTCTATTAGCTTGTGTAATCGGCCAGCATTCTTCCTTTAATTGTATTAATATTTAGTTTCCTCGGTGTTCTGCCCTATCCATAACTTTTTTTTTGTTTTGTTTCATAAATTTCATTTCGTTATCTATCCACTCATACCTTCGATTCCACCCTTCATTACTTCTTTTATTTTGAAATGCAGTCCACTATTTTAAATAGTTGGTGCTAGGAGAATAACCTGACTCCTGATTTTTCTTATTTTTAATTGGGGGAGAGAAAACATCGTTTTTAATTCTTCAGAGACTCAGTCCCATCATCTTAACATAATTTTCCATTTGTTGGGAAAATCACTCAAAAAAAATACCCCAAAGGGTAAGAATGTTCTGAGACATCTTCAGAGTGCATTCATTTTACCCAGTTCCCTTTCTGCCTGTTAAACTTGTATCACTCTCCTTATGCTATCACTATACAAAGGATACTGCTTTTTTTAAAAACTTTCTGGCAAGTTACATTTGAGGAGAGCCCGTATGATACATCATTCCACCTGGTCTCATCCTATTTCAATCCAATACTCTGCTCCCAGATCTAAAAGCAATGCTAGCTCTTCTTACATGTACTCCACTGGTAAATTTGGAACACTTCCTTTGACCCACTTTTAAACTCTTCGCATTAATTGAAGTCTGTCTTTGTTTAAGTGATTGTGCAATAGACGTTTCCAATCCAGCTGGTGGTGTGCATGTGATCCACTGTCCTTTTATATATATACTATATATAATATATATATATATATATATATATATATATAATATATATATATATATATATATAAACCCCATCTCTTATAGTTAAATATGATTTAAGTCTGCTATACGGAGAATCGAACCCTGACCTTATGATGGTAAGATGTACGTTGTGGTACAGGGGTAAAACACTGTCTTCAATTATCGGTCAGGGTATACGTATATACTTCATCTATTATACGAGATATATATATATAATATATATATATATATATATATATATATATATATATATATATATTATATATATATATATATATATATATATATATCTATATATCATATATATATACTAATATATATATATATATATATTATATATATTATATTATATATATATATATGCTAATTCCTTTATTTATTTTAAGCTTGCGAATGCTATATGTAGTTCAGGATTAACAGTGGTTCCCGTTTCGCAAGCTGTCAACAGTATTAGACAATCTGGTTCAACAGTCAGTCCTCAGAATGCTGCCGCAGCATTCCATATGCCTTCCATACAAGTAGTTCAACCTATTATTCAGCACATTCCAGGAATTGGACAAGTTAGTTAAAGAAATATTTGTAAGGTTTTTATAATTCGTAAGTTTATTTTCTGAAGATGTACATTCTCAATTAGTATTAAAAAAAATCAGTAAATTTGTACTTTATGTTTTGTTCTATATATATGAGTAGTGTTCATTGCATTTATGATAATTGAAGTTATGTACACTTCCAACTGGAGAATGTTGTAGTTTTCAATACTGCTCCATTTTAAAAGCAAATTCGCAAAATGTAAAATTTGTATTTGTTCCATTTTTTCATATGAATTATTAAATTTCGAAAAATAAAATAACTTGGGCAAGGTGAAAGAAATGCTTGTTTT
>SEYY01013940.1:0-15000 GCA_009176605.1 Armadillidium nasatum | reverse complement strand
TTTCCTCAATGTCCAGAAATAAACTGTAAGAATGACCAACAAATATATTCTTCTTCACAACTAAATCAACAAAGGTAGGAAATTGTAAAAAAATATTGTAAAATAAATCTATTTTTCTATCTATCTATCTATCTATCTCTCTCTCTCTCTCTCTCTCTCTCTCTCTCTCTCTCTCTCTCTCTCTCTCTCTCTCTCTCTCTCTCTCTCTCTCTCTCTCTCTCTCTCTCTCTCTCTCTCTCTCTATATATATATATATATATATATATATATATATATATATATAATATATATATATATTATATATATATATATATATCTATATATATATATATATATATATATATATATATATATATATATATATATATATATATATATATATATATATATATATATATATATATATATATATATATATATATATATATATATATATAATATATATATATATATATATATATATATATATATATATATTATATATATATATATATATATATATATATATATATATATATATTATATTATATATATATATATATTATATTATATATATATATATATATATATATATATATATATATATATATATATATATATATATATATATATATATATATTATATATATATATATTATATTATATATATATATATATATATATATATATATATATATATATATATATATATATATATATATATATATATATATATATATATATATATATATATATATATATATATATTTTAAGTCTCCTCTGTTGGGCAAAGGCCAGAGGGTTATCAATTTCCACTCTATTTGGGGAATTGTCAAAATTCTGATCGCTTATAGCTGACGTGACCTGATACACGGCGTTTAAAAGTGTGCAAGTCAAAGGCAGTATGTTCCAGACTTTAAGAGTAGAATACATGTAAGATTGAGAATAGCGGTTAGGTCTAGGGTCGGAGAGTTGGACAGAGAAACGATGAGACTGTATAGACAAGCGTGTAGCACGAGCTATTCTCAGTGGAGTAGGTATGCGACGAGAGAGTTCAGAAGAGCAGTCAATAGTTCGACTGGCAGAAAGAGATTAGAGAGAGTTAGTAAGAGAGAAAAAGAGTTTAGAAGGCCAAAAGCCCTAGATTTCCGCCTTTTCGAGAAGAGCTCTATGTTTGGAACAACCCCAGATGTGAGAGGCGTACTATATACAGGGGCGAACAACACTCCTATAAAGAGCAAGCAACTGGGGTGGCGTAAAAAAATCACGAAGGCGTCTCAGAACACCCAACCTCTTAGAAGCCGTTTAGAAAGAGAAATATCACGAGAAAAAGAAATACTGAGAATATTGAGGACAGATGAAGGTTTGAGTCCAGTGTTTTCGAAGATGTCATATTGTGTCGTGTAGAAAGATTTAAGAATTTAATTTTTGAGGCATTGAAAACTACATAATATATATATATAATATACTATATATATATACCATATATATATATATATATATATATATATATATATATATATATATATATATATATATATATATATATATATATATACCTATAATATATATATATATATATATATATATATATATATATATATATATATAATATATATATATATATATATATATATATATTATATATATATATATATATATATATATATATATATATATATATATATATAATATATAGTATATATATATATATATATATATATATATATATATATATATATATATATATATATATATATATATATATATATATACGGTGAGGACGTAGCGCCGCCAGAAACGATGAAAGTACCATCCATTGGGCTTAACTGCGGGTGATGGGGTGTGTTAGACCATTCCTTTTCACTCCGTTGCCCTTTGGTTCGTTCGTTTTCTCGTTTCACCTTCTCAGATGGTCTCTAATGTATCTTCGTTTCACACTGGAGTGTCTATGCTCCCACTTCTCCTTCTCCCGACTCCCTTCTCATGTTCCCACAAATTTACAAGCGTTTACTCGTACATTAGCTTTAAAATATATCAAAATGACAAAACATAAAACTGCCTAGGAGATGCTTCGAGGGGCGGCATCCAAAGAGTGAACCTCATTCACCCCTTCCCCCATCACCACTTGGGAGTTGATGGACCTCCGGTGATGGCGTTTGTGCCACCAAGACCTTGCTGCCGACTTGCCCTGGTGCACGGTCTTCCTTTTTCATTAACTTTTGCAACATTCGCGGTCTCTTTTCTAATTTTCATTTTGTCGAACACCACCTTCTTCTTCTAGACCTCATCTCTTGTTCTTAACCGAAACTCAGGTGCTTGATTGAGCTGACAGCAAACCCTCCTCTGTTTCTTCCTACTCTCTCTATCCTCAATTTTCAGCCAAAGGCGATTGTTGCTCATATGTGCGCAATGATGTTGTCTGTTCTCGTGTCTCTAATTTGAAGTCTTCTGAATTCTCTACTTTATGACTTAAACTTTCTTGCAACTCTACAAATAAATCCATTTGTTCCTGTCTACATATCTCCTAATCTCTACAGACTATCCAAAATTCTTCGACTATTTTAACTCCAAAATAGAAGCACATTCTTTCTTCTTCTCCTTTCTCCGAAATCTCATAATTTCAGGTGATTTCAATGTTCACCACTACCAATGGCTTCAATCTAGATCTCATGATCCAGCTGGTGAATTCGCCTTCCAATTTTCCATCCAGAACAACCTTGAGCAGTTGGTGCATCTCCTTACCCGTTTTCCCTGACCGTCTTTGGTGATGAACCCATCATACTTGATCTTTTCCTAACTTCTTATCCTTCTCCTTACACTGTTAAACTCTTTCCTCCTCTGGGTTCATCCGATCACCTTCTTATCTCTGTATCTTATCTCTGGCATGGAGGCGTACATTCCATATTCTTTTCTTGCTACTAAACTTAACAAACTTTGGTCTAACTCTACTTGCTCTCGTGCTATCAGCCAAAAGGGAAGCTGCCTTCAGGGGTTACCGCCTCGTTCAATATCCAGAAACTCATGCATCTTATATTTCAACCGTGAATCGTGCAAAATCTATTCTCCGTAACACTAAAAATTCATTTCTCCTTTTAAAATGCAATAATCTTTATGGCTCTACTTCCTCACGCCATATCTGGCATTTTGCAAAAAATGTCAACTCTAATTTTGCTTCTTCCTCTTTCCCTCCTCTAGTATCTTCTGACGGTACAACTTCCGTTTTACCTTCCTCTAAACTTGAAATCTTCGCTTAAACGTTTGCCTTTAATTCAACCTTAGACGACTCCGGAGCTGTTCCTACTCCTTCAATCCCCTACACCTCATTTATGCCTAAAATTAGAATTTCTTCTAAAGACGTATTTCTTCTCTCTGAGCTACACTAATAATTATTCTCAAAATTATTTGGAAACTATTTTCTTTTTTTCAACAACCTTTTATTGCTGCGTGAACTCATTAGCCTGTGCCGAAGAAGGGGGACCCCTTTCAACCCTCTAACTACCGTCCCATTTCTTTAACCACCGTTCTTTCTAAAGTTTTCGAATTATCCTTAACAAAGGAAACTCAATTTTAATCTCTCTTTAATATGGCTTTCAAGAAATTAATTTGATCTTATCCCTTTTCGACTCTTGGACCTCCGCCTTTGGCATTTGAATTTTGGTTTACATATTAAAATTCGATAGAGTTGGCCCAAAGCTTTGATTTCCAAACTTCCCTCTTTCGGAATCTATCAATCTCTCTGTGACTTTCCCTCTGATTTTCTTTACGGTCGTTCTATAGCAGTCGTTGTAGATAGCCATCGTTCTTCCTAAATCTATTAATAGTGGTGTTCCTCAAGGATCTGTCATCTCCCCAACACTTTTTTTGCTTCTCATTAATAAAATTCTCTCTGTTACTTCATCTCCTATCCACTCCTATGCTATTATTACCCTTATATTTTTTTTATTATTATTAAATATTATTATTATTATAATTTATTTATTATATATAATATATATATATAATAATATATATATATATATATATATATATATATATATATATATATATATATATATATATATATATATATATATATATATATATATATATATATATATATATATATATATATATATATACTTAGAAAGTTCTGCCGATGTGACAGCTTATGCAAACTATTTAATGACTGTTGTCAAGTCCCGATCTCAAATGATGAAGGATTTCTTTTACCATCGTTGGAGCCCCAAAAGATTGCCTGTACTCAATTGCTGCCTTCAATTCATAAACAGACTCAGTATAACCCGGTAATTGTGTTTGTTAAAAAAAAAAAAAAATGCTTCGGTCATTTACAATTTATCAGTTTTAGGTATTTCACCATTCCTCTCTCTCTCTCTCTCTCTCTCTCTCTCTCTCTCTCTCTCTCTCTCTCTCTCTCTCTCTCTCTCTCTCTCTCTCTCTCTCTCTCTCTCTCTCTCTCTCTCTCTCTCTCTCTCTCTCTCTCTCTCTCTCTCTCTCTCTGTTTCCCTTTCTTCCTTTCTTTTTTTCTTTATCTCTGTTTCTCTCTCTTTATTTCTGTCTGTCTGTCTGTACGTATCTCTCTTGTCTCTCTGTTTCTCTTTCTCTCTTTCTTTTTTCTTTATCTCTGTTTGTCTCTCTCTCTTTATTTCTGTCTGTCTCTCTATCTCTCTCATGTCTGTCTGCTTCTATTTCTCTCTTTCTTTTTTCTTTATCTCTGTTTGTCTCTCTTCATCTCTGTCTGTCTGTCTGTTTCTCTCTCTCTCTTTGCTTATCTTTTTCTCTTTCTTATTTCTTTATCTCTGTTTGACTGTTTCTCTCTCTACCATTTTTAAGACTTTTAAATTTCAAGGAGGAACTTTTCTTCTACAGTTTCTATGTTCATACTATTTTTCTTTTCCAGGAATGGAATTACTGTAGGTCTAGAACAATTACTCTAGGTCTATATATATATATATATATATATATATATATATATATATATATATATATATATATATATATATATATATATATATATATATATATATATATATATATATATATATATATATATATATATATATATATATATATATATATATATATATATATATATATATATATATATATATATATATATATATATATATATATATATATATATATATATATATATATATATATATATATATATATATATATATATATATATATATATATATATATATATATATATATATATATATATATAATAATAAATAATAATAATAAAGAATAATAATAACATAATAATAATAATATAATAATAATAATAATAATAATAATAATAATAATAATAATAATAATAATAATAATAATAATAATAATAATAATAATAATAATAATAATAATAATAATAATAATAATAATAATAATAATAATAATAATAATAATAATAATAATAATAATAATAATAATAATAATAATAATAATAATAATAATAATAATAATAATAATAATAATAATAATAATAATAATAATAATAATAATAATTATAATAATTTTCAGGCAGCTTACATGGTCAACGGGTGCATGAAGAACTCATCACTTCTTTTAGTGGAAAAATGTAGCGGAACGCCCAAGACACAGGGTGTGTACTCCTACCTTCTAGATATTCCTGTGATTTCCAACGTTACTGGAATTATGTATAAAAATATTTTCTGCGCAGCTTGTAATAAAGACGCCAAGTTAAGATCGTTGAAAGGTTTGATGTCTTGTAATACTAAGCCTGAAGGTAGTTTGTTGCACTTCATAAAGAAAGTTAAATATATTCCTGGATCTTTAACTTGGCAAAGCGATGAAAACGCTTGTGTTCTTCAGATTCAATACGGTGAAGAGAATATCAGATGGTGTGAGAAGAACATTGTTGAAAATTGTTCTATCAGTTGGAATGAAGAAGGAATAGAAAATAACTCTGATATTTCTCATAACTGTTCTTACATCACTGCTTACATCGAATCAGAAACAACTATATATAAAAATTCTTACTGTGCAATGTGCAACAATGAAAATCCAAGTTCCCTTCGATGCTTTAAGGATAAAGAAATTGAGTTCATCTTTGAATATAATATCCCAATTAATGGGTTATATGAGCCTTCTGAAATGTGTGATGATAACCATTTTTGGGATCCTGTGTACGAAGTTTGTCTGCCGAGTATTGGTGAATTGTTGAATGGTTCTGTAAAAATTAATAAAATTAAGAGTCCTTTTGAAGAAGAAAACTTTAAACTTAGTTGCAGAACGACTATCAGAAAACATAGTTTCAGTGTTCTATACCCCAATGGTACTATTTATCTGAGAAAATCTAGACTTTATTTCCATTCTGGTGAATATGAAGTCATGGACAGCAAATGGATTAAAATTTGCGTCCCAAGCGATTATTGGACAACGCCAATGAAAATTCTATCTCTTCTTCTTTTGACTATATCGATGATTTGCCTTGCTCTTCACATGATAATATTTCTGCTACTTCCAAAACGTAGAAATATTCCAAGTATGAATTTGTTTTCATTAAGCTTTGCACTCTTCATCTCTGAATTGATATATGCTTGTTTCTTCAACTATCAAAGCCTAACCATTTTATGCCAGGTATCAGCCATTCTTCTCTATTATTTTTTATCATCCGCATTCATTTGGATGAATGTTATGAGTATCGATATTTGTCGAACATTTCGATCAAGCACATATAAAATTAAGTCAAAAAAGGTATTTGTTCAATACTCCTTATATGCCTGGATTTTACCTGTTTTCCCTACTACGATTGTAATAGCTGTTGATAAATTTGCTTCAAAAGATTTTATCCTTATTCCTGACTTGGGTTCTGAAACATGTTGGTTTAATAATATATGGGGCCATGCATTCTTTTTTACAATACCAGCAGGACTGATAGTATTAATTAATATGGTACTTTATGGGTTTTCCGTATGGGGTATTTATACTCAACATAAACTTGGAAAACTTGCTGCAGCATCAGTGCAACAAAATGAAAAGAAAAAGCAAATTAAAACACCATCTATTAAGAGCACATGTACGGACATACATTCGCCAACAAACAAAACAATTATGTCAACGCCTTCATCTGATTTTGAAAAAGCTGTTGCTGAAGTAGTCAGTGTTCCTTTTTCTTCACTATCAAATTACCTCTCCTTCAGTAACCGATCTTACTTCAACAAAATACATGAAAGAAAAAAATAATTCGTGTTCATTAAAAGGAAGATTCTTCAGAGAAACTGAAAACTTCTTCCAGGATAAAATTCGTGATAGCATTCAAAAGAAAATGAAAATAAATAAAAAAAACAGAATCCGATTAATACTTTACAGCAAACTGGCTCTGATAATGGGTATGACTTGGATATTTGCTTTTTTGTCTATCCATACGCAAAGCATATTATTAGAATACCTTTTCATAATATTTAATGGTTGTCAAGGAACTTTGATATTTTTTTCTTTCGATTGCAAGAAAATCATCTGGGAAGAACTAAAAGAAAAATTTGGGTGGAAAATCTCTAAAGATATCGATGTTTCCTTAAACGAAGTAAGTAAAACTTATCCAGAACAAGCATCGTATACACACACTGAAAAATATTCTTGACAGTTCTGAAGGAATAAACACAATGAATATGATCAAATCTTATTTTATTTGAAAGTAAAATAAGAACTGTATTGATGAATGAATACTTCTCAGTATTATATTTAGAATCCCAGAAGAAGTATAGAATGGTTGTTTTACCAGAAACAAATAAAAGAACCTCCGCATTGACAGAGTCTATTTTATTTGAAGAAATATATTTTTGTAATAGCCTAAAAATGCCTGATTTGTATACGGAGGGCAACAATTTAAAGTCGATGTTAATTTTTCATTGCTAAATATACGTGCATATCTTATTAAGATTAAATAGTATAAATAGAAGAAGGCTTCTCGTTCTCGCAATGAAATTGATCTAAATGTGAATCTATTTATTAATTAAATTCATCTGACGTTCATTGTCATCCCTTTAAATTTAGAAACTGAATCTTTGGAATACCCTTATATAACATATTCATGTGTTGACATAAAATTGAAGAAAAATAAATGCTCTTATAACATGCCTGAATAAAATGCTCAATCAAAGGCTCTAGGAGAATATTCTAATAGATAAAATATTCCTTTGTAATTTTATTACCAGTGAAGCAGAATGAAAGCAATACACTGTATATTTCGTCTACAAAATATTTGTAAATAAAAGCAATCTAACTTTATTGAGTTTTCACACACCAGACTTTAGAGGGTAACTTTTTCTTGGCTGGGAAAATATCTGTAGGACAATGAACGTAAAATATAGGAGACTTTATGAAACCCTGTAAAAATGAGAAGTTTCTTTAATAACAGATTTTATGGAACCTATGAAAGTTTATTGGATCTTATTTCCTTTTTCTCATCAATTTTGTCTTCATTCTACAAGTTTAACAATATTCCAAAAATATTTCAAACCAATATAAATTTTTAAAATATTTAAAAAAAACACACTTAAAAAGCATTAGTGACAATTTTACTAACTGAATTTTAAAAAACAGAAATTATAAAAAATGAAAGTTTATGTTCAATTTTAAGGCGATGGTAAATTTCCATTTATACCAGTAATGATCTCGAAAATATATTGCTCGAAATGATCAGATGTAAGATCTAAAGTCTGGTTTTTTGCTATGGAAAAATATACCTTAACCTTACTTTTTTTACACAGCATTCTGGTGTCAAAAGCAGCTAGAGGGAGGTGAAGAGTATATATCTCATTATAATCTAATTGTTTGTTTTCAGAAATACTTTCAGGCAAATTATTTTTTAAACAAATTCACAATTATCATGAGATTTATCCTACCGATTTTTGTAATCAGTTTAATGATATGTAACCTTTCTTCATCGACAGTCTTTTTTCAGTACATATAAAATTTCCTAGGATGATTACAATTTTAAAAAAGAAATAAATAAATTGATTGATATTTTTGCAAAATGCAATGTTTTTTCACGACTGTAAGAAAATATGAAGTTCTAACTTTCTGGTCTCACATTCCTGAAGAGTATTTTCTATATATTGTGAAACGTTATATTACAATGAACTATGTTGACTATTACTTAGAAAATTTTAGAACCGCTAAGCAAATTTTTTTAAAAATATTATTTTATATTCATAAAAAAGTAATAATTCAAAATCAGCTGTTCAAAATAAGAAAATTTTTGCCACAGTAAAGGGAATTTTTTTTTTTTTTATCAAAAAAATATTGTTTTATAAAAAGAAATAAGAATCCGTGATCAAAATTTAAAAACAACGCATCACATACTGCAGTAAAAAAAAATTATGTGTTAAACTAATTAAAAGTATTTTAATTAATTATAACTTTGACTTTTAGTCAAAAATAGATCCACTGGCCCCTCTCAATGAATTTGGTGTCAACCAATGTCAGTTTCATACTCTAATATTCTCAATTATGTTTGTAATAAATAAATATTCGTTTAAAAATACTGTTTATACAATAATGTCATCCATTCATGTTTAGATAATAACCCCAAAATAAATGTTTTAAACATTTTTGCCTTTTTAAATCTTCAATCCTCTATATATATATATATATATATATATATATATATATATATATATATATATATATATATATATATATATATATATATATATATATATATATATATATATATATATATATATATATATATATATATATATATATATATATATATATATCATTAAAATTGCCCTTTTCTATGGAACATAAAACAATAGGAGGGTGAAAATTTCAGCAGCTGGTTTTTTTTTTTTTTTTTTTTTTTAATTAAGGAAGATAAAATTAAATGACTGAACTAAAAAGTAAAATAATAAGGAAAAAAGTTGCGGAATGAGTAAATCTCATACTGATAATAGAATAATTCTACTAGGACTCTACAATTACACTGCAAAAATTGTCCTAACGAATCGTTGGGACGAGTGGCAAAAGTGTCATGGTAAAATTTTCAATTGAGAAAAGACATGTTAAGCATAAGAAAGTCGCTTCACCGATTTATTTTCTAATAAGAAAATAACTGAAAAAATTTGTTGTGACATTTTTGCCACTTGTCCCAACGATTCATTAGGACAATTTTTGCAGCGTATTTTTGTAGAATATATTATATTATCTTCCGAAATAATATTGACTGATGTATTAATTGATTTGTTTCTTTTACATTAGGTGTATTTTCAATGATGAAGATTTGTTAACTTTTTTGATATCATTTTGATTTATTTTATGATTATATGAAGCTGAATTCACATCTTTAATCTTAAGTCTTTTAATATTTATAGTTTTTTTAATGTAAATTTTTTTAAAGTTCATGACATTTTATTTCATATAATTCAAGGTTTCATTCTTTTCTTTTATCATAGGTTTAAAATTTCTTTTTATAGTTAAAGTTCTGAATGTGGAAAATTAATACTTTTGAGAATTTCTCATTTAAGAAATGATGTTTTACTTGGATACATTAATATATTCTTACAGTTGTATAATCAGGAACCATTCGAAATGCAATATTTCTTTCTTGCTATTCTCAATACTAATTTCTATATATTTTCCAATACTTAATACTTTTCCCAATACGATACAAATCAGTACACATTCTGAAACTCACCTGACTCTTCCTATCTTTACATATGTCGAAATAGTTTACAATAGTGAAATGTAACCTAAGACAAACTTGCCGTAAAGATTTTTACCTGCAGAAGTGACAAAGTCCTTATGCCCTGTTGACTAGGAGATGGAAAGAATCCATCTTACTCCATACGATTTGTACTAGTCAAAGGTCATATTGGCTCATTCTACACGGTCCGGGTAGAAAATTGGAACTTTCAATGATTTTTGGTCTGTGGTCAGAGGGTAAGATCTCATCAAACAACCGCCAGTTCTATAAATGTATGTTTTGTTTAAAACTAGCTAAGGTTATATCTAACATTTCCTGCCTATTCCATGTTATGAAAGTGGGTTTTTTTTCCCTAATTTCACAGTAACCAAGTTACTTCAGTTAAAAATTTTAAAATATTCTCACCTATTTTGGTGATATTAATACTTCTTCAAGGGGTATAATTTGGTTTTTCGTCATATCCTATGATCCCTCGCACGTTTTTCTCGCAGCAATAGTCTGTCAATTATTTTTCCTCGTCTGGAGGTGCTTTTTCCGACTCTCCATTGAAATAGGCCGAGGTAATTATAGCTTTTTTTCACACCATCATGGGTCGTTACCTGTAATATTGCCACTGACAAGTCTTCCGTTGTCAGTTTTGAAATAGAGAGTGCATTAATTTTATTGTCGATAACAATGGCGACACGATGTCTATAATGATTCCGATAATAAATGAGTCTTCCTCCCTTTGTTTGAATGCCGACCTTTTCTCCATTTGCAATTTAGGGTTCTTTCAATAGAGCTATTCCCAGTTGCTATTTCAAAAAGGTTTCAATGTGGACGTTTGTGGCTGCTTTTGCGCGGTAAAAGTTAATTTAAGGCGGTCAATGCTCTGCTTATTATTATTATTATTACTTGTAATGTATCAAACTGGTAAAAAGCATAAGTACTAGTGCGTAGCCATCTCAATAGTAGTAGTAGTACTTGTAGTAATTATAGAAATAGTATTTTGTTGTTGTTATTTAGCAGTTGAATTACTTGAAAAGAATTGTTTTTCATTCATACTAATATTTGCTCTATTTACTCTACAATTATTCTACAGAATAAAGTAATTTATGAGAGAAATGTTCTTTATTATTATTATTATTATTATTATTATTATTATTATTATTATTATTATTATTAACTGCCCTGAGTCTGACTGTACGTCGACATATATTGGTTATACGACAAATAAATTGTCGGATAGGGCATGTCAACACCGTTTCAAGCCTAGCAAGATCTTTGCCCATTTTAACACAACGCATGGTATGTCAACTATACCTAATATCTCTAAACATTTTATTACATTATATGCGTCGTGTGAAGTGCAAAAATTGAAAATAGCGGAGGCATTTTACATTAAGAACCGTAGACCTGATATTAATATAAAATTTAATGAATTATTATCAATGAAATTTAATATTATTAATATTATTAATTACAAAATGCATACTTTAATTTAAATCACTCTCATTCATTTATTGAAAGAGCTTCCTCTGAAGATGTCTCGAGTGCAGAGACGAAACGTCAATGCTTGGGTGCTTCATTTGAAAACTCCCCTCCCCTTTATTCTAACTGGTGTTTTTCCACACCATTTTTTTTAGAGGATCCTTTGCTTCTGTTGTAGTTTATGGTACTTGAGGTTCTTGGAATTTCGGTTTTTCCAAGGATCTTCTCTTTGTGGTAGAGGTTGAATTTTTCCCTACTCCGCTTTTTATAAGGTTAATCCCAAAAGCCATGTAATTTAAGTTAAATTTTTTTAGTTTCTAAAAGTAGGTCCATATAGAAGACCATTAGTGTTGGGAAACCTTAATTTTCCTTCTTAGCAGGCTTCATTTAGACACTTACAATTGTTTGTTCTGGCTTTCACAAGTGCCAATACTTTCATTCTTGTCCTTGGTACTACCAGAAAAGAATTCAGAAATGATTGTGGCCAGAGAAATATTCTCTTTTCACAGCCCTCAGACTGACACAGTTTCAGAGCTTAAGCCTCCCAGCGAGAATTTTTATTACTTGGCCGCGGCCTCTATCACAGTAGATTAAGTCATCCTTGCTTGAATGTGAAGTTGTGGAATTGAGCCGAAATGTCACCTCCATATTTTTTAACATTTTTAAAGATGTCCTCCTGTCTAAAATTGACTCATTCCGTTGTTAGGAGGGCTTACAGGAAATCTTTAGGGACTATCCCTATTTTTATACCATTTCTTGTTTGACTGAGTTCCGTGTGAGAGCCTTTTTCCCTTCACGATCCTCAGATGTCAATTCTTGAGTAGAGGCAGTTGATCGCCCTCTCTTTTCTTTTAGCCTTTTTCCGATAGGCTCAATGACCGATCTGTGTGCCTCTGATAGGTCACAGCAGTGCTTATTAAACCACTTAAGCACCTTCTTGGCCACACCTGACAACTATTTGCCGTGGAAGCCTCTGAATGTGTCTTAAGCTCTTCTAATCCGTTAACAGAATTTTCCTTGTCGGAGGTTGAGGAACGAGCTTCTGCTCTCCTGGTAGAGCCAATAAGACTATCTCCAGAGGGTGCGGATCGAACGGTTTCTCTGGACCCCGAAAAACATATGTGCACAAGCGTAATAGGAGGGGCAAGGGGACTTGATCCCTCCTAAAATTTTCAGTCAATAAAATTTAATTAAAGGATGAATATAGACAGGTGCTGAATGCTATTTGAAGGTGACACCACAGATGATGGAAGTGATACCTTTCTAGAGACGGTGCATGGGTTATGCATGAATATGAATTTTGAGGTGAATCAACTGAAAATTTGTTCCTTAGAGGAAGAATTGTTAAAAGTCTTATTTCAAAGTAGGGGAATGACGGGTACCATTAAATCAGTTTCTTTAAATATATCTTCTTATTTTCCTTTTCACATTCTTGATAAATTTAGAAATTACGTACAAAATGTCTTCTAATATGATGAAATAACATAAATTCCTCTTTAAAAAAAATGAACACAATATCAGTGAATATTAAAAGGAACTAGGAGGACCTTTCCTACTAACTCTTTTTTTTCAGAGATAAACTCTTTAAACCACATGTTTTAACAATTTGTAAATTATAACAAGCAAGAAAATAAATTTCTCAGATCTTTTTAATACTGTTTCAATTAACTTTGAAAAATACGAAAAGTGAAGCTTATTTTTTATAATAATGAATAATATTTCATTATTCATTCATACTGTAGTAGAATTTTGTAGATTGGTCGTACTTTTTACTATTTATTTATTTATTTATTTATTAAATTATTTATTTATTTTTTTTTTCCTATATATTTGATTTTTATATTTATTTGATATAACTTTTATTAATATTTTTTCCTTTGAATTTTATATATTTCGTGATTTTTTATAAAATATTCTTCATTGTATTCTAAACCTTGTTAGTGGGTAGAAGCTTTAAATAACCAGAAACTAGTAAGCAATAAATGTTTAAATTTGTCTTAGTTATTTTACCTCAAGAATAGGAGTCCTGTACTATATATATATATATATATATATATATATATATATATATATATATATATATATATATATATATATATATATATATATATATATATATATATATATATATATATATATATATATATATATATATATATATATATATATATATATATATATATATATATATATATATATATATATATATATATATATATATATATATATATATATATATTATATATATATATATATATATATATATATATATATATATATATATATATATATATATATATATATATATATATATATATATATATATATATATATATATATATATATATATATATATATATATATATATATATATATATATAATATATATAATATATATATATATATATATATTATATAGGTTCAATCCCAAAAGATGTTACACTTTTTTCTAATACCTAAAATATTAGGTTAAATAATGAAAATATAGGGTAAAAAAAAAAAAAAAAAAAAATTTTTTTATTTCAGATAATTTGAATTCATAAGGTGAAGTTAAATAATATTAAAATAATGTTCCTTTTTTTATTTCAAGTTAATTATTATATATTATTATATTATTCACAACAAACTTGACAACTAAATAAATTTTTTTTTTTTTTTTTTTTTTTTTTTTTTTTTAAAATTAATGGAAATGGAAAAGAACTTATTGAACTTCACATATTAAAAAATACGAATAACGTTATTTTATCTTATATTGGGGATTTTCAACTTTTTTAAGGAAATTAAACCACTAAAGAAAAGTGTAACATCTTTTGGGATTGAACTATATATATATATATATATATATATATATATATATATATATTATATATATA
>SEYY01013939.1:22500-23583 GCA_009176605.1 Armadillidium nasatum | reverse complement strand
AAAGTTTTAGCTATAGAGCTATGGCTGGGGGATGTTTTAACTTCTAGCTGGTTTGCTTGAAGAGGTCTGACTCACTACTAATCTTCTCGTTTGCCTATTGCTCTCACTCGTATTCTGTCTAAAATCTTTGATGCTCTCCTCAACTCTTATTTCCTGGAAAATCTGGAATCTCATTCCCTTCCCTCAGATCAACAGTATAGCTTTATACACTTGAATCCTACTGGTTACGTACTCTCTTATCTTTCCGATTTATGGTTTTTAGCCTTTTGGGAGTACAGTGAGTCCTGTATGGTGACGCGTGACATTTCCAAAGCTTTAAGCAGTTTACATCAAACATTGTTACTCTCTAAGCTATCTTCCTTTGGGTTTCTTCCTTCTATTTGCTTACTTTTAACTAGTTTTCTCTCAAATTGTTCTATATCAGCACTTGTTGATGAAGCGATCTCTTCTTCCTTTCCTGTTAATTGTGGTGTTCTTCAAAATTCTCCTCTGTCTCCAACTTTATCTTTGCTCTAATTATCTCTCAGCAGCAATCCTAACTACATTCATTGTTCCGCAGATGATATTTCCACTCATTTCAAATCTCCTTCCTTTGGGATCTAGAGTTTCAAACTTGCCGATCTCTTATAGTCTGTTTCTAAAATCTTCCCTCAAAAGCACCTCCCAACTTTCCTATCTTCTTTGAAGGTTCTACGATCTGACCTGACAAAATATTCTTAGTCTAAAAATAAGCAACAAATTGTTTTCGAAACCACATATCACAACTGTTTCCAGAGGGGCCCGTAAGATGCTAGGAGTTCCATTCAGGTTGAAAGAATTTTTTCCTTACGAAGTTACTCCAATTATATTAGGGTCTTATCCACTCACGTATGGAGTACCGTTCTCTCATATGGTGGTAGTGGTGGTGTGTATCGTAGGGTGGGGACCTCCTGCTCCGCCTGACTTTAAAACAGAGTTGAGTTTAAGGCCAAAACACTTATAAACTGTCCATTGCTTTCAAATCCCATAATCCTCCATCTTTGCGACGTAAAGTTGACTCACTATCTCTTTCTATAGGCTCTATATTTTCAGGTGCTCAAGGTA
>SEYY01013939.1:5000-7500 GCA_009176605.1 Armadillidium nasatum | reverse complement strand
CTCCCATGTCTCTACCTGTAATTACTCATGATCGGGTGCATGTGATCCTGAAACCTATGAACGCCAAGAAGGCCAGTGGCCCGGATGGCATTCCCCTTCGTGTTCTGAGGGAGTGGGCTTCCGAGTTAGCGAATGTCCTCGTTCAGCTCTACTCTCTATGCCTTAATACTAAAACTTTTCATCAATGCTAAAAGAGCCCATTTGTTCAGCTTGTCTCGAAAAAGGTAGCCGCTCTGACCCTTCTACCTATTGACCTAAATCTCTCACTTGTGTTCTGTCTAAAGTTTTTGAAACTCTCCTCAACTATCATTTCCTGGATCATTTCGAGTCTCATTCTCTTCTCTCTGATCACCAATATGGTTTTCGAAGCTCGAGGTCAACTGGTGACATACTTTCCTATCTTACTGATCTATGGTCTTCTGCCCTAAGGGACTTCGGGGAGTCTTGTGTGGTGGTGCTTGACATATCCAAGGCTTTTGACCGGGTATGGCAGACGTCGCTGCTCTCCAGGCTCCCTTCCTTTGGGTTTCCTCTTTCCCTTTGCTTACTCTTGTCTAGTTTTGTCTCAGATCGTTTCAGTTCTGCACTTGTAGATAGAGCGACCTATTCTTCCTTTCTTGTCAATTGTGGTGTTCCTCAGGGTTCTGTTTTATCTCCAACTTTATTCTTACTTTCCATTTACGATCTTTTCAACCTCACTTCTAACTCTGTTCAGTCTTATGCTGATGACTCAACTCTACATTCTTCTACTCATTTCAAATCTGCTCTCTCTTTTGCTACTAGAGTTGCTTCTCGTTTTCATATATCTGATTCTATTCTTGCTTATCTGTATGGTATTTTCCCGTGGGGTCATAGCAACCTTGTGAAATTCAACTCTTTAAAAACTCAATTTCTTCACACCTCCCTCTCGAAAAAAAAACTCTCAACTCTCCTATCCTTTTCGTCTACACGTCTCAATGCAAATAAAATTAACATTCTTGGTCTAAGCATAAACAATTGTCTTGAAAACCACATATCACAATGGTTGCTAAAACGGCCTCTAAGAAGCTGGGAATTCTGTTCAGGTTGCGAGAATTTTTTTCTTCTGAGCAGTTACTACAATTATATAAGGGTCTTATTCGCCCTTGTATGGAGTATTGTTCTCACATTTTAGGGGGCTCCGGTTTTCCTCTCTTCTGGATAGGGTTGAGTCTAAAGCTAAAAGATTAATAAACTGTCCCCTACTTTCGAAATCTCTTGACCCCCTATCTCTGCGACGTGATGCTGAAGCACTATCTCTTTTCTATAGATACTACAATGGCAGGTGCTCGAGGGAATTGGCCTCTCACATTCCTCCACCGTTGCGTCGTCATCGTTGCACAAGGGGTGCTATGCTTTCTCACGAATTTTGTGTGGATGTTGGAAACCCCAGGTTAGCCTGTTGTGGTGCCTTCTTCTTCCCCAGTCACCTCTGTTCTATGGAACTCTCTACCATTATCTATTTTTCCTCCTGTATTTAATCTTCCTCTCTTCAAGGCTTCAGTCTGTTCCCACCTGAGGGATGTGCGTTTGGTTCGAGTTTGAGTGAGTTTTCTTCTTTTTGTGTGTGCCTCCTCCTTTAAAAGAGCAATGCCCGTGAGTGGTGGTGATCTAGTTATATATATATATATATATATATATATATATATATATATATATATATATATATATATATATATATATATATATATATATATATATATATATATATATATATATATATATATATATATATATATATATATATATATATATATATATATATATATATATATATATATATATATATATATATATATATATATATATATATATATATATATATATATATATATATATATATATATATATATATATATATATATATATATATATATATATATATATATATATATATATATATATATATATATATATATATATATATATATATATATATATATATATATATATATATATATATATATAAGGGCATTACAGTGAGATTTTTTTTTTGTGTATATTCACTTTCAGCAGCTTACGAAATTTGTTTCAAATATTTTTTCATTAATAATTATGATTTAAAAATATAATTTAAATAAAAGTTAAAATCTCTTAATTAAATTTTAATTAAAAATTTGTGCGCATATGTGTATACACTTTTCTCCCTGTGAATATTTGTATTTCCTCAAAGGCTTTTATCTTTTTTATGTTGTCCAGCTTTTAATTCGAAAAAGAAGTGAAAAAAAATGACAAAGCGCCAAAATAGTACAAAAAAAAAAAGGACAAAAAAAGGACAAATCTGACAGCCAGATTTTGCCTAAAGCAAAATAAAAGAAATGTAGAAATTATTATAACAGAAATTTGTATTTTATGAACATTTCTTTAAATATTAAAGAAAGCAAATAAAAAAGATGAAAATTAAAAAAAAAAAAAAAAAAAAAAAAAAATTCGAGTTTTATTAATGAGCTTTATTCAATGGATATATAATTCTTCAAAAAAA
>SEYY01013938.1:20000-28956 GCA_009176605.1 Armadillidium nasatum | reverse complement strand
AAAAATTTATTTAAAGCGTTAACTTGTGTATAATACTTATAATTTTAAAAACAATTAAAAACCAAGTAATAAATAAAAAAAAAGTTTCTTTTTGTTATAAAAATAATTATTATTTATGCATAAAAAGATATAAACTATTAATTTAAAAAAAAATATTCAAAATATAATGTAAATTATATATATTGCTACATCAGATTCTTAATGAACTTCATTATCTTTTCTTAATCTCATTTTCCCTCGTAAAAACAAATTTTGCCGGGAAATTCGAACGTAAAACCATTTTAAAAAACTATTATAAAATGTAAAATATATTTCTTTTATGTTATATTATATTATATTTACAATAAAAAAATGTTTATGTTAAAAATTTCAATTTTAATGTATTTTAGTATATAATATTTAAATATATTGTAAAACAATATTTTCTACTTTAAATATATAAAATTTTGTATATTATTTCAATGTGAATTTATGAAACTTTAATAATAATAAGGTTGTAAACCATTTTTGTTGAAAGTAAGAAAAGAAGCAAAAGTAAGCAAAAAAGCAAATAATTTGTTAATTGATCCTTTACATTTTAGAGATAATTTCAAAAGGTCATTAGCAAATTTAGTTACAATCACTTTTTCCAAGAAGCCAATGAAGAAGCCGCACTATCCAGCAAAAGACATCCAAAGCAGAGCCAAGAACAAGCCGCCACTACAGCAGCAGAAAAAGACATCCCAGAAGAAGTTCCAACACCTCTGCTCCCGAAAGGATAACAAGTTTGGCAGACCATTTGCCCTCGACTGTGGTTCCTCCTTTGAAGTAGCCTTCCATCCGAGGCTACAGACGCTCTACAAGCTTGAAGAAAAGTGGTGGCTACCACAAGCCTACCAGTCGGCATTCCACAAGGGGACATTGAAAACACCCAGCCTCCTGATCTATCCCCCTTCGCTCCACAAAGTGTAGGGATCTCCTGCACCACATATTTGGTGACACAAATAACGTCACTACATAATTGATCACCCCTACATTTTGGTGACCCCTACATATATATATATATATATATATATATATATATATATATATATATATATATATATATATATATATATATATATATATATATATATATATATATAAAAAGATCTTTTTTATTCTTGCTTTTCTAACATAAGAGTTTTCTCATTATGACTAAGGCCCTCTTGGCATTATTAAACTAAGTTCTATATATTTGTTATATATATATATATATATATATATATATATATATATATATATATATATATATATATATATATATATATATTATATATATATATATATATATATATATATATATATATATATATATATATATATATATATATATATATATATATATATATATATATATATATATATATATATATATATATATATATATATATATATATATATATATATATATATATATATATATATATATATATATATATATATATATATATATATATATATATATATATATATATATATATATATATATATATATATATATATATATATATATATATATATATATATATATATATATATATATATATATATATATATATATATATATATATATATATATATATATATGACCGTGTGAATATGGGTCTAAGTTATTCACCATTTGATAGAGATGAAGAGAAAATGAAAACTTGATATATAGCATAAATAGCGAGTCGGGTCATTCTTGTTATTTAACATGTGGTTATTTCGATGATTCTCCTGTATATATATATATATATATATATATATATATATATATATATTATATATATATATATATATATATATATATATATATATATATATATATATATATATATATATATATATATATATATATATATATATATATATATATATATATATATATATATATATTATATATATATATATATATATATATATATATATATATATATATATATATATATATATATATATATTGCAATGTCAAATTCTTAAAATGCTTATTCAAAGTGGCTATGAACTTCTAAAAAGATACTGCAAGGTCTTTCAAACCTGGCAAATCTTTTTTGTATTTAATATAATAAGTTATGCGCTCTTTTGTCAGCAAGATGCGTTCTTTCGTCCAATGTTTGATAGATTTTGTGACTAGCTCTAAAAAGGCTTTTCGATACTTCATTGGCGCAGCTGAGAAATTTCTAATACCTTCCCACTTCTTTGGGGTGGTTCCCGAAACAATTACTTTAAACACCACACTACCTTTCATCACTCTCACTCCCACCCTCCATCTCATTTTGTCCTCTGTAACTCTCCTACTCTCGTCTAGATTCAAAACTGCTCACCCCAAAATCTCCCATACCCCTTCTATTTCTACTTTTTCCTTCCTCTCCCTCCCTCCCATCAATCTCGGATCTAAGTACTATACTTACCATCTTTTCCTTATTCATTCTATACGTATGCTCAAACCACCTTAGCACATTTGAACTCTTCCGCCTACCTCTACATCCCTCTATTCCTCACCTCTCACCACCTTATCAACCACACATTCCTCTTTGCTTTACTTTTCTGTGGATTTACTCACAATCCTTTTTAGACACATTTCCTCACAAACTCCCTCATCAACATTTTCAACTTTTCCCCAGACTCCTCCACCAACACCGAAACATTTGCAAGACTTAATACACATCCCTTTCCTCTCCATTCTCCTAACTACACCATCCATCAACAGATTTTATTTTAGAAACAAAAAACCTTCGAACCTCTCCCCTACCTTTCCCCTTCCTTAGTACTCAATTATTATTTTTCAAGTTATGAATGACATTAATGTTAAAGACTATCAATATTTTTTTTAGGACATGAAATAAAAATACTTACATATAAAACCTAAACAACATAAGGTAAAGAATAAAGGGGAAAGCAACAATAGAAATTGAAGGTAATGACACAAATAAGTGGCAACAACAACAACAACAAAAACAAAAACAACAACAATAATAATGCAATAATAATAATAATAATAATAATAATAATAATAATAATAACAATAACAGTAAAAGTAATATAGTAATAACAAAATAATAATAATAATAATAATATTAAAAGAAATATAATAATAATAATAATAATTAATAATAAATAATAATAACAAAAAAATAATAATAAAATAATAATAATAATAATAATAATAATAATAATAATAATAATAATAATAATAATAATAATATAATAATAATAATAATAATAATAATAATAATAATAATAATAATAATAATAATAATAATAATAATAATAATAATAATAATAATAATAATAATAATAATAATAATAATAATAGTAATTCAAATTATTTTACGAAAAAGCTCAAAAGATCTATCACAATGGCTTAAACACATAAAAGAAATGTAGATACTGATTAAGTATATATACATATATATATATATATATATATATATATATATATATATATATATATATATATATATATATATATATATATATATATATATATATATATATATATATATATATATATATATATATATATATATATATATATCCGGTTTAGGAATTAAGCTTCTGTAAGGTTACAAAAACAAACTGCACTGTATTTTAAAAAAAAAATTTGTGAATTGGTTAGTTGAACATTTCATTCATGTGTAGAACTAACGATAATTATAAGAAATGTAAGAACAAAAAAGAAAAATAATGAAAGCTTTCGTTATTTTGAGCCGTTTTTATAATCCTGATGGTAAATGAATGACTTGGAAAGGGGACGTTAGCCTTTAATAATCTTTAATAATCTTTAATTCATAATGTATTATCAATTACAAAAAAAAAAAAATCAGAAATCCTACAAAGGTTTCAAAGCTTTTAAATAGGGTAATTTTATCAGTAAACCAGGGTTTAAAAAGGACACGCTCCATAAACTGTTACACCCTTTTTTTCTTATCTACATTTATTTATGACATTTTTAACATTCCTCACCTTCGAATTAATAATAAAATACATGTTAGTAGTTATTGAGAATGACATTAAAGAGCCTGTAATTGAATTCTCATTTTATGTTACAAAGGAAAAATTTCATATATGACGCTTTTTTTTTTCTTTTCTGAAATAATAAAAATAAAATGGAGCAAGACATCTTCGTTCTGATATTTTTAATATAATAATTTTTATATTCAGTAATTGATTTTTCATTTAAATAAAAGCACTACTCTTCAGTTTCCCCAATACAGTTTCCTCCAACTCTGGTGAAAATTAGTAGGCTTCTGGCCTTTCCCCACTACAGGTAATAATTTAAATAAAAAAAGTCCCTCTCCAAGATTGACGTGGCATTATGCCATAACTTTGCTAAGATAAAAGGAAAAAAAAAAACAAATTTGAATATCCATGAAATCAAGGTCATGCGTGTTACTGACAACCTAACAAAAGATGCTAAGGCAAGGAAGTTAAAATATATTTGTATATATATATATATATATATATATATATATATATATATATATATATATATATATATATATATATATATATATATATATATATATATATATATATATATATATATATATATATATATATATATATATATATATATATATATATATATATATATATATATATATATATATATATATATATATATATATATATATATGTAACAGGGACCCAAAATGATTGTTAAGTACAGAATGACTAGTGATAGTCAGATTGATAGTACAGAGTGATAGTCATCAATGACTATCAGTCAACAAGTTTAACACCTCTTTGCTAAGACGTACCAATTTTATTTTCATTGTTTAGCAATTACGTTGCATTTCTAGTAATTTTTAAAAAAAAAGATTACCAGTTGCAGAAATACATCAACAAAGTGACCTCTGAATCGTGTATTTTTTAAAAATATCGAAGTTATATAGCCAAATGAGCAGATAGATGAAGATACTCTGTTTATAGGACACTTCTGACCCTATCAGAAATACGAGAAAGGTCAGAGGGTCATTTGCTTTAAGGCATTGTCTAGATTCTTAGTCTGTGCTTAAGCCCAACTTTTATTTTCTTGGATTGCTTGTCAAATTGATAGGTGAAAATTGAAATGGATTCATTGTCATAAGAGTAGATGAATGAGAGAAGAGATGCGAGAAAGAACAGAACCTTGAGATCTAAATTTAAAGAATAAACGATGGCAGTTTCGCTACTAAGAAAATGATGAAGCAAAAGAGAAAATTTAGAAATCAAAACCATAGAGTTAAATTCTATAGTAAGCTTTCAATATAATCATCTCCACAGGAAAAGATATCCATTTATACTAAATAACAGAGAAATCAAGACAGAGAGGAGGAAAGGATCACCAGCTAAGCATTTGCTTACAGAAGTCATACAGATGATCAAATACAATTATAAGAAAATCAAGATTTTTAAAACTGATCCACTCTAGGATTGATTTAAAGACTTTGGAATGTAGAGAGCTTAATAAATTAATGAAATGTTTAGATTTTATCATATGAAATTTTCTAAATGGAAATTTGGCCAAAATTTTTTGCATTTTTATATAATAAACATCAAATTTCAATTCTGCCACAAGTTAATTTCAGGAGTTTTTCAGTAACTCTTTTTCTCCTGTTTTGAATTCCAATTTAGTGCCAACCAGTTTATGGGAAAATGTCGAAAACAAACTACCCCATTAATGAAATGTGTTGAAAGTCAATATTTTTAGCTTCAGCCTCCTCTAAACACTATCAAAATGAAATAAAATTGTTGGTACAAATATAAAAAAAAAAAAATCATAAGAGAAAATTAATTAATATATTTAATATTCATCAGATATAACTGAATTTTTTTCAGAATTGACAAAATTGGGCGATCTCTCTCTCTCTCTCTCTCTCTCTCTCTCTCTCTCTCTCTCTCTCTCTCTCTCTCTCTCTCTCTCTCTCTCTCTCTCTCTCTTCTCTCTCTCTCTCTCTCTCTCTCTCCTCTCTCTCTCTCTCTCTCTCTCTCTCTCTCTCTCTCTCTCTCTCTCTCTCTCTCCTCTCTCTGGATACCCAATAATTAAAAAAATTTTTTTTTTTGATAAAATTTATATTCAAAATAAATAAATGATTTTTAAATATATATATATATATATATATATATATATATATATATATATATATATATATATATATATATATATATATATATATATATATATATATATATATATATATATATATATCAGAGGTGGGCGCGCAAATTTTAAAATTTAGAGCGCAAACTCAAAAGCGCAAATTTTAAAAATTTTGTCCGCAAATGCAAAAGCGCACATTTTTTCAAAAATTTAGTTCGCAAATGCAAAAGCGCACATGTCCGCAAATAAAAAAAAAATTTTAAAGCGCAAATTTTGAAGCAAAAAAAAAAATAAATAAAAAAAAAAAAAAAAAAAATAAAAAAAATTTTAGCGCTAGGATGTAAAGATGAATTATTTTTAAATTTTATTTGATAAATGCAAATATATAACAAAAAATGAGAAAGAATTTATTATTATTTATTCAGCCATCTATGATCTCTTCCTCCTCGTAGCTCTCCTCTTGCATTCTGAAAAGGGTCATATTCCCTTTCATGAAAATAAATTTTTCAAAATTGCTGGATGCAATGACTGCCCTCTTTGGTCTTAGAATGTCAGAGCCTTGACTAAACAAAATCTCCACGTTGGCTAATGGGGTATTATACCTAACAAACAAATCCACTCAGACTTCTTGGTATTCACAAGGAAGCAGGTTCCTAGTGAGAGGGATATACTGTGGTGAACATTTACTGCAGCCCAGCTATCCAAGGTTTGCCGCAACTTCTCCTCCAGAGGTGTCTGCTGGATATATGGGGCCTTCAGTTTCTGAAAATTTAGAAATGGTATCAAGAACTCAAATCTTTTTAAGTTTCATTTGAACATTATGTCATGTATATATATATATATATATATATATATATATATATATATATATATATATATATATATATATATATATATATATATATATATATATATATATATATATATATATATATATCAATCATCATCATCATCATCACCGTCCAAACCGGTAGGCTGACGCCTGTCGGGTGCTACTCCTCCAAAATTTTCTCCACGCATTTCTGTCCTCAAACATTCGGTTGTCTTCCACCTTTTCCAGTGTCTTTTTCCTTCGTTGTATGGCTTCTTCTACCGCCTCCATCCATCTCTTCCTTGGTCTTCCCGCCGGTCTCCTTCCTTCTGGTCTCCATTCCAGCATCTCTCTCAGTCTCTCTCCCTCCCCTTATTCTCTTCACGTGACCAAACCATCTCAGCTGGTTTCTTTCTATGCATTCAAAAATTGATTCCACCCCAAGTTTCTCTCTCACCAGTTCACTCCTCATTCTATCTCTCAGTGATATATATATATATATATATATATATATATATATATATATATATATATATATATATATATATATATATATATATATATATATATATATATATATATATAGGTTAAGAGATGCTTAAAGATTGTTTAAATTATAAAAATAGCTCACCTTAAATGGGTCCATTTCAGATTCATTCCCATCACCTTCAGTGCCTTGATGTGGAGGAGTAAAATTCGATGCAATATTACACTTTATTTCCTCCAATATCCTCGTCTTGACAGCTGGATACTTCCCCTCATTTAACCTATGTGCCACTCCGAGTTTGAAGTGAGGGTGCAGAGCTGTTGCCCTAAGTAAATCACAATCATCAAAAATCCTGCTGAACCTCGGTTCAAATCCCTTTTCTTTCCCTTTGTTTGGCTTTGGCTGCTTTAGTAAGTAGTTGACTAAGCTTTTGGCATAGTTAAGTTTTTTCACCTCTCGTTGCAATTCCACGTGATTGTCCTTGAGGAGGAAGAGGTTAGGCAATAGAACCCCGCGTACGCATTCTTCTCATCCTGCAACATATGCAGCCTAACAGCAATAGGCGTCATTATTTCGATGTACTCGGCAATTACCTCCTTGTCAGTTTTATTAAATATTGGAAGACAAGGCTTTTGTTCCATACAAATAAACCAATAAACAAAATAGTCAATAAATATATAAAATATATATTATATATATATATATATATATATATATATATATATATATATATATATATATATATATATATATATATATATATATATATATATATATATATATATATATATATATATATATAAACAATATCTTTTATTATCGAGGACAATTTGATATTTCTTAAATATTGATATTTTTTTTTATATGTCGGCATTCCTAGTTTAAGTATTAACTTTTAATTAGCAGAAAGAGTAATAAAATTTGGCTGATTAAATAAGAAACTGAAATATAAGCCCAAAATTGTTTTTTATTAAGAAAAATGATGAAGCGCAAATTGGTAAGCGCAAATTTCAAAAAACTTCCGCAAAAGCGCAAAATATTTTTTTAAGCGCAAATTTGCGCTTTTGCGCTCTTAAAAAAGTTGTTAAGCGCAAAATGCAAAAGCGCACATTTTCGAAATTTAGCGCAAAACGCAAAAGCGCAAAAAAAAAATTTAAAGCGCAAATTGCGCTTTTGCGCTTTTGCGCTTCATTTTGCGCTTATGCCCAATCTTATATATATATATATATATATATATATATATATATATTATATATATATATATATATATATATATATATATATATATATATATATATATATATATATATATTTCTTTATTCTATTTATGAGTAAATGTATTCGGTTGTTTTAACTTTTTAGACAAAATTTCATATAATGATTAAAATATTAAAATCTAGCAATAGAAATTATTCTTAATAACGTTTCCATTTGTTTTTTGAAACCTATAGTTCGTAACATTTTCTGTATTCATAATCAAATGATATGCATTGCTTTTAAGAGTTATACATCGAGTAGGAGTTTTAGACTTACCTTTGTAAGTAACTTTTCAGAGTTATATATCGAGTGG
>SEYY01013938.1:0-15000 GCA_009176605.1 Armadillidium nasatum | reverse complement strand
ACAGAGCTGTAACTTCTTGGTAGCATTCTCCACCACCTCTTACACATACACACCAGAAATCGTCAACCAAGGAACAGTTGGAAGCCGTTCTTGTTGGTTTCTGCTAAGCTGCATTTATTAGTTCTATTTTAAATAATTTTTAGACAGGAAGTGTAATGTGTAAGAGTTTGTGATGTGTTAACAGAATGCCAACTCTTTTATATATGTATTGGAAGGATGTAAAGATGTGATGTAAAATTGACGCACCAGGGTGCAATGTGATGCTACCTGATATTCCATTTGTCCGATGAGGTAATCTCATCTCTTTAAACGGATCTGAGTCCTCCCTCTCTAAATAATATATACACTTAGAGAGTATGATTAATTTTAATACAGGAATAAATTTGTTTTCTTTTTAAATGTTTTCCAAACAATAATTCATTAAAATACAAATGTTTTGAAAATCAGTTGTTGGATTTGTGGATTTGTGAAATTCGTGAGTCGTGAGTCGAACCTATAAATATTTGAGAGTCGGAAGGAAAAAATGATATTTTCGCATTAAAAAAAAAAAAAAAAAAAAAAAAAAAAAAAAAAAAAAAAAAAACATGAAAATCAAGATCTTTTCCTTAACTTCATAATGAAAATTTTTTTCATCATGCACGAGTTTACTAAAATCGATTAATGTCTGTTTGAAGACAATATATTCTGAGCATCCTCATTGGTTAGTTGAAAGTTGGAATGCAAGAGATCTTATTTGTTTACTTCCTCTCTTAGTCGTTGCAAATATGTTAGATCTATTTACCTCCTCTGCTAATGACAGCATTCTAAAATTCAAAGAATTATAATGCAAAGAAGAATGTAAAAAGAACTTCAGCATAGATGTTAAAATATTCGTTGGTTGTGGTTGTGTTGCTTCTCAAAATCCATTAATTAATTTATCCAACAATATGTGGCAGAGTATTAAAATATTTTATTGTTTCTCACATCTCTTGTGGTTGAAACAGGGTGTAATAATTTTAACAAACTATTAACAAAGAAATATGTGATACACATTCCAGGCAGACAACTACAATGTAATAAAACAATAGCAGACCTTGATCATTTTGCAAAGAAACATGAAGTAATCAACTATAATAATGATCCTTACTGAAAAAAAATATTAAAATTTATATTTTCACTCTTTCATTGCTGTAGAGAGGTTTATTTTTTCTTTAAGAAAGGTTATAATAAAAATTGAGATATATTTCTCTAGAGACTCCTTTACGTGTATGCAACAATATCAAAAGGCAATCCAGAAATCAATGAGTGATAGATAGTCCAGCTAAAGGATTGCCAGATTATATAGATTTAGATATCTTTAAATTTAGAATTTTTCAATATAAGAATCTATTTATTATTTACTGCAACCCGTAAGATATATATATATATATATATATATATATATATATATATATATATAATATATATATATATATATATATATATATATATATATATATATATATATATATATATATATATATATATATATATATATATATATATATATATATATATATATATATATATATATATATATATATATATATATATATATATATATATATATATATATATATATATATATATATATATATATATATATATATATATATATATATATATATATATATATATATATATATATATATATAACGTTGACTTCAGGAACAGCAAAATTTGTTCCAAATAATATTACCTCATTCCACGTTTTATGTAACCTTTCATTTATTATAAAATAATAGATGTTGTTATTATTAAAAGTTATTCTTTGAAAATAAAATGCAATCTTACTTGTGAAAATAATGATGACATTGTCATTAGAAGAGAAAATGTGGTTGCAAATCTATCATTGTAATCGTGCGTAGGTAAAAGGAGAGTAATTAAACCAATGGCTTCAAGAACAATACTTGGAAGAATTGTGTTGAAAATATAGGCTCCATAATTTCTAGCCAATTTTATACTCATTTGTATCTGTAAAATTTATATATTAGCTATTAACAATTAGATATTAACAAATTGAATAAAAAATGACGAAATCAAAGTTTTCCTTAAGTTAAATATTTTAAAAAGATAAACTATATAGCTAGAATTAACATGTTTATATCTATTAGTAAAAAAGTAAACAGTAATTTCTTACTTCTCTAGTACTTTATGTTAATATCTATTAGTAAAAACGTAATAAGAGTAATTTCTTACTTCTCTAGTACTTGTAAAACGATATTTAAAATCAAATATTTCATAAACTGAATGAAATACACCAGATCCCATAGTTATTTTGGAAGTACTTGTTTCAAATTCAATTGCTGTTAAATTTTCATTTACGGTTAAAAGTTTCAGAGCGAAAGAACAGGTCTGAAACAAAGAAAATAAACTTCCATAAAAAAAAAAAAATTTTTAAGTGTCTGTCGTAATTATCTTTCAAGTTTCAATTTTCACTGTTATAAATTGAAAAGATTGATCTCATACTTGCTCATTGAAAGGAAAGTAAAAAAGATTCAAATCACAGATGAGGGTTACTGGAACATTATTTTCGCTAATTATAAGTACCTGATCTCCTTCAAAAAACATGGCTGAAATAAAAAAAAAATTTTCATTGATATCAAATAGATTTTTTCTGTCAAAAATAATTTAATATCAGCTTTTAATACTGTTGCTTTACCTCTATAACTATCAATTACTTTCATGATTCCCTCCTCAAGCATCTTTGCTTTAACTTTTCCGGGATTTTCTTTGAATGATAACTTCAGCATGTCAGCATGCGTTGCTCCGATTATTACCAATTCTGGCTGCCAATATTTATCCGCAATTTCATTGCTCACGCTGATACTATCATTACGATTTAGAAACTTAAAGTCGAGTCTTACGTCTTGCCATTTTAACACACAATTTAAAAAGATACTGATAGTCCCGTCATCTTTGCTTATATCTAATAATCTAGACAATTCCAACTCAATGGTTATATTGGTTGTAAAATTTGACTGTGAAGAAGGAGGAAGCTTTTTATCGTAAAATGACTTTGGAGGAAATCCAACTTCACAAAGAGAAGCATCTTCGTCAGAATAGTCATCACACCATACCTTATATACGCACAAATATTCGAAATCGATGCATTTTCCATCGGAGCAAGTAAATTCGTGTGAGTTACACCCGGTAAAGCTCATCTTGTTAGGCTCAGTGTGATGCAGTTTATACCAATTATATCTCCCTAATAATTGGTCACTATCTCTGCTTTCTGATTTGAAATATATTACATTGGATATAACATCTTTTAAAATAAACTGCCCATTTTTCAAATATAATCTAAGCCCCCCTATGGATTCGAAAACACCTATTTTAAAAGGAACAGCATGAAAATATGTTTCGTCTTTTTCATCTTCTTCATCATGCTCATTAAATCCGTTTAATCTATATTGTACTTGCTTGTCAACAACGCAAAAATAATTTATTTTAGAGTTATTACATTGTTGAGTTGATACTAATAGATCGAGTGGTCTCACTGTATAGATACCAATAAAACAGGTAGAATCATTTAAAGAATTTAACCAAAAAGACCCAATAGACATTCCCGAACGCGATGAAAATTGTGATATTAGTTTAATTAATGTGTCTTTTCCATGCTCTGTAAAATCGGGTAATAAGCCTCTTCTAACCTTGCAGACTTTTGCAGCTTGTTCGTAAGAGTTCTTTTCGGAAATATAAAGTAAAATATAAGGCATATATTCTAATAATTCTTCTACACGCACCTCTGTAATTTCAGCATATGAATTGTTATCTACTGATAAATTGGCCAATAAATCAAAGCCTGAAGGTACATAATCTACTTTAGAAACACTTTCTATTTCGTCATAAGATAATTCTCTCCAAAACAGTTTGGCATCTGCAACTAATCCCGAGAGTGGATTAGTTATCTGAGCACTCCATCCGATTCTCAAAAAAATACCCTCTTCATTTACATTAAAAACTGTTTCAGAATCGCAGTCAATAGTGTAATTTAAATTTCCTCCAACGAATATTTTAACATCTCCTGATTTAGAAAAGCAATAGTGTCTCCACTCTCGTATTATTGGTTTTACGTTCAAGGAGAGTAAGCAACCAGGGAGCTTAAATATAAATCCTCCTTCTTGAACTAGAAATAATAAATAAATTACATTAAATACAGAGCTAAAATTAGGAAAAAAAAATTTAATTTAGTAATAGATTTGTGCTGAAAGTTTATCTTCAAACTAATTTTAAAATGTTATTCAATAATATTACCTTACAAAATGTTAATTAATTAGAATTGGCATATAGTAAAAAAGGTGATTTTATAAATTATCTATGCAGGAAATTATGGAAAACTAAATTCAAGCTTTACTATACATGTTATGTTTGTATAAACAGAAGTCTCGTAATATACAATTCTCAGTGTCCATTAGGAATGAGAAAACTTTAAAAGAAAGATTCAAAGAAAATAAAAAGAAGTGAATAAATGCTACATGACGTTATATTTTTAAGACCAAAATCTTATGAACTCACGTGAAATGGATACTGTCGAGATATCTAAAAGAGTATGACTCAAACTTAAAATGTTGTTGCTGTGAAGATATCGATAAGGCTGAAGCCAAAAACAAATAGTTAATTCAGTCCCGGTAAAATTTTCGGGATATTCTATTCTTTTCCAAACAGGTTCGTCAAAATTCCACAGATAGCCGTCTTCTAGCAATTTTACCATTGGGACATTTTCAGCTAATTGTATATATATATATATATATATATATATATATATATATATATATATATATATATATATATATATATATATATATATATATATATATATATATATATATATATATATATATATATATATATATATATATATATATATATATATATATATATATATATATATATATATATATATATATATATATAGATAAATAGATAGATAGATAGATAGAGAGAGAGAGATATATATATATTATATATATATATATATATATATATATATATATATATATATATATATATATATATATATATATATATATATATATATATATATATATATATATATATATATATATATATATATATATATATATATATATATATATATATATATATATATATATATATATATATATATATATATATATATATATATATATATATATATATATATATATTATAGGGAAGGACATAGCGCCGTCCGAAGCGGTGCAAGTACCCACCCATTGGGCATAACCCACGGAGTGATAGGATGGGCTAGACCATTCCATTTCACTCCGTTGCCCTTTGGTTCGTTCCTTTTCGCGTTTTTACCTTCTCAGGGGGTCTCTAGTGTACCTTCGCCTCACACTGGAGTGTCTATGCTCCTACTACCTCTCCACACCAATTCTTCACACATTTTGCAAGCGCTTACTCTAACACTAACTTTATAAAACAAAACGAAAAACAAAATGGCGAAACTCACAGCTGCCTCGGAGATGCTTCAAGGGGCCGCATCCAAGTAATGCCCCTCAACCTTCACCTCTCACCCCATCATCACTTGGGAGTTGGCGGTCTCCGATGATGGGGATGGTGCCGCCATGACCCGGCGTCCGGCTTGACCCGGTGCACGGTCTTCTTTTTCATTACTTTCTGTAACATTCGCTGTCTTTTTTTCTAATTTCCCCTTTGTCGAACAACATCTCTCTTCTTCTAAACCTCATCTCTTGTTTCTAACCGAAACTCAGTTGCTTGAGTGTGCTGACAGCAAACTTTATTCTGTTACCTCAAACTGTCTCTATCCTCAATTTTCAGCCAAAGGCGGTTGTTGCGCATATGTGCGCAACGATGTTATTTGCTCTCGTGTCTCTAATTTGGAGTCTCCTGAATTTTCTACTTTATGGCTTAAGCTCTCTTGCAATTCTACTACTAAATTTATTTGCTCTGTCTATTTATCTCCTAATTCTACTGACTATAAAAAATTCTTCGACTATTTAAACTCCAAAATAGAGCACATTCTGTCTTATTCTCCTTTCCCCGAAATCATCGTTTTAGGTGATTTCAATGTTTACAACCGCCAATGGCTATCATCTAGTTCTCATGATCCATCCGGTGAACTCTCCTACAACTTTTCTATCCAGAACAACCTTGAGCAGTTGGTGCAGCTCCCTACCCGTATCTCTGACAGTCTTGGTGATGAACCCAACATACCTGGTCTTTTCCTAACTTCTTAACCTTCTCCTTATACTGTTAAACTCTTTCCTCCTCTGGGTTCATCCGATCACCTTCTTATCTCCGTATCTTGTTCTGTCTCTTCAAGTCTTCCGCAAGAACGGCCCCCGAATTCGGCGAGGAGACATTTGTGACACTTCGGTGCTGCTAACTGGTCTAACTTGCGGTTGTACTCTCTGATTTCCCATGGAACGATTTTTGCCTTCGTGGGAGGGATCCCTCGGAGTATGCTGAGCGCATAACCGAGGTGATTCTCTCTGGCATGGAGGCATACATTCCATATCCTTTCCCTTCTACTAAACCTAACAAACCTTGGTTTAACTCTACTTGTTCTTATGCTATCCGCCACAGAGATGTTGATTTCAAGGATTACTATCGTCTTCAAACTCCAGAAACTCACGCAACTTATATTTAATCTCGGGATCGAGCAAAATCTATCCTTCGTAACACTAAAAAGTCTTTTCTCCGTAGAAAATGCAATAATCTTTCTGGTTCTTCTTCTTCCCGTTCTTTCTGGCATTTTGCAAAATATGTCAACTCTAACTTTGCTTCTTCCTCTTTCCCTCCTAGTACCTTTTGATTTTTCCACTGCCATTTTGCCTTCCTCTAAAGCTGAACTCTTCGCTCAAATTTTTGCCGTTAATTCAACTTTAGACGATTCCGGAGATATACCTCCTCTTTATGCATAAAAATAGAATTTCTTCTAAAGACTTTATTTCTGTTCTCTCTGATCTTAATAATAAGAAAGCGTATGGTCCTGATGGTACTCCTCTTGTGGTTCCCAAAACTTGTGCTTACGAGCTTGCACCCTTCCTTGGTAAACTATTTCGTCTTAGTCTTTCTACTTCAACCTTCCCTTCTTGCTGGAAACGTGCGCTCATTCCGCCTGTGCCGAAAAAATGTTACAGCTAAAAAAAAGGGTAAAAATCGTTAAATCTTTTTTTTTTTTTTTAAATAATTTGTATATTATTGAAACAAAAATAAATCATTTCGATAATTTATTCCATTTATCTCAGGAAATGATTTATATATATATATATATATATATATATATATATATATATATATATATATATATATATATATATATATATATATATATATATATATATATATAATATATATATATATATATATATATATATATATATATATATTTTTTTTTTTTTTTTTTTTTTTTTTTTTTAATTTTTATATATATGGTCTTAAGCTTAGATTACTTACGGATAGATAAATGGAAATTGAAAATTGTGAGAATAGCGCAAACTGCAAGTATTTTCATCTTCGACTGACAATAGTTTGGAGTTTTCGTTTCGAATTTTTTTGAAATACTTTACACAAAAGTTGATTTTCCTATTGATGATTGTTAATTCATGTTTACAAGCATACATAAAAAATAGGCTGTTGTGCTGCGAACGAAAACAGGTGAAATAATAATAATAATAATAATAATAATAATAATAATAATAATAATAATAATAATAATAATCATCATCATCATCATCAAAAATTCATTATCATTATCATTATTATTAATTGATATTAAAACCTAAGGAAGGTAGGTATATACTCTTTATCTCTGTAATGAATAAGTTGTATTATTTTTTTTTCGTAAAGAGGATTAAAGTTTCCAGAGATGCTTTTCCATTCATCAATACCCGTGTATAAGATGGCCTTTAAATGCAACTTTTGGGTTTGAAAATTAACCCTTACAAATTATTTCAGATGTTATGAGCATTTCTGTTATGGGTGAAATGACGTTGAAGAGGAATCTAGGAGTGGCGGCGCTGCCGAGTATCGCAGTATAGAAAATGTTGAGAAGACAGTTGTTACATGAAAACTAAAAATGAGAGCAGAGGAAATGGAAATCATCAAGAACACGGTAAAAAATATCGAAATGGAAGATTTATGAATACAGAAGTTCCACACTCTTTGAGTCCAAAGCAGAAAATACAAAAAATTGCAGTTTGTCGAGATCTCATTGCTAGAGCTGACAGTTTATCCTGATTTATAAGACCTCAGCACCAAACACCAGTCCACTTCATCTTTGAGAGAAACTTTGCCAAGGCCTACAAAAGTGCGATTTGGTGATTTTTCTTCGTTTTCGTCGGTGAAATCCACAAAGAATTTGTTCCACAGGATCGAATTATTAAAGCATTTTACTTCAAAGAATTTAACGTGTAAAAACGAGCCATGTGTGAATCTGATGACATGTTTTTCCTGCACGACAACGAACCATCTTAGAACGCGGCTATTTATTTTTTTGTTCCCATAAGTGAAAACACAATTGAAGGGGAGTGTGTTTGACTCGATTTTGAGTATCCCACAAAGACATGACAAGTGTACAGAACATAATAACTGCAAAAGATTTTTATATAGGTTTCCGTAAGTTGTATGACCGTACAAATCTGTGTGTGTACAGTTTGAAGGGATGTTTCTCGAATAATAAACACTGTACTTCTCATTTCCTTCAACGTACTTTTTTTTTTAACTTCAATCCCAAAACAAAGTAGACGCACTGCATATATATATATATATATATATATATATATATATATATATATATATATATATATATATATATATATATATATATATATATATATATATATATATATATATATATATATATATATATATATATATATATATATATATATATATGCCCCTGAGCAAAATCTTTTTACCACTACCCCTCTACCTTACCTTACGACATGAAGACTGATGTTTTAAAATGGTAGATCGTGGTTAATTGGATCTTACCATACTTACTCTATAGTCTATGACTCTATACGGTCAGAAAGTAACAAAAAAAATATTTCACTTCTAGATTTGAAACAAATAGAATAGCAGAAGGAACGACCTTTCTAAAGATACCTATCTATCTCATTTTTTATTTGTAACATTTTATTTAATTAATTTTGAGTTTGTTAATTTTATTTTAAGAGTCTATGAATTTTATATCATTATTTGTACCTCATCCGTAATAGATTGATCGATAATGGACACACTGGCTCACTGTTTAGTTTGTCCATACCGTAAATATTTCTCGATATATATATATATATATATATATATATATATATATATATATATATATATATATATATATATATATATATATATATATATATATATATATATATATATATATATATATATATATATATATATATATATATATATATATATATATATATATATATATATATATATATATATATATATATATATATATATATATATATATATATATATATATATATATATATATATATATATATATATATATATATATATATAACGTATACTTATCATACTTGCAGAATGGTTTCTAAAACAAACTGAATTTTAGTTTTAGATATTCTTCACGGAATTTATCTACACGCACCATACATGGCAGCCACGAAATCAATAAAAATTCAAGGAAAAAAAATTATAATATTATCTGTCCTTTTTAAAAATAAATTAAAATCGATTTTCCGTTTGTTGTCACTACCTTTCCCCTAATCTGATGGTATATGTATGATTTAAAAAGCAGATTTCACCCCTTTTTACAATGAATTGGCTGAATTCGAAGGAAGTAGAATTCTTTAATTAAATTGTATAAGAATTTTTTTTTTTTTTTTTTTTTTTTTTTTTTTTTTATTTATTTTTTTTTTTTATGGAATCTTATTTTCAGTCTTTGAGTCACTATACCAGGTGTTCTTACAAAATGCATTCATTTTAAATTCTTGTCCATACTTATGTTGACCCATTTTTTTCCTTTTTTGGAACACCCTGTATATTGTTAAATTATGTGTAATTAGATATGAATAGAAATTAAAGAAGCTATTATAGAGCTTGTTATCAAATTTCTAGAATTTCTTTTTATTATCCTTAGAAAAAGGGAAAAATATAACAATATATAAACATTTCTTTTTCTCTTTTATAAGAATTACCCAAGAATTATGCGCATATTTAGCAGAAAACTTTATTTAATTGCCATCACATACATAAAAGAAATCTTCATATATGAAGATTTAATAATTCTTATTTTTTACCATCACATACAGATAGAAATCTTCATATATGAAGATTAATAATTCTTATTTTTTACCATTGCACATACAGAGAGAAATCTTCATATATGAAGATTTGTAAATCTCTTTTTTACCATCACATACAGAAAGAAATCTTCATATATGAAGATTTATAATTCTCTTTTTTTACCATCACATACAGAAAGAAATCTTTCACGTATAGAAGATTTATAATTCTCTTTTTTAACAATCACATGTAGAAAGTAAATCTTCATATATGAACATTTATAATGCTCTTTTTTACATTGTATACATAGAGAAATCTTCATATATGAAGATTTAAAATTTTCATTTTTACCATCACATACAGAAAGAAATCTTCATATATGAAGATTTCTAACTCTCTTTTTTTTTACCATCACATGCAAAAAGAAATCTTCATATATGAACATTTATAATTCTCTCTTTTACCATCACTTACAGAAAGAAATCTTCATATATGAAGATTTCTAACTCTCTTTTTTTTTTTTACCATCAGATGCAAAAAGAAATCTTCATATATGAAGACTTATAATTCTCTTCTTCTGAATAATATGAAGAAAAACAAAATATAAATTTTTGCATACTCAAATTCACTAAAAAGAGAAATCTTTTAATTCTAAGATTTCGTTCGCCATGAAAATAAATTTACATTTTCACGTAATTTTTCTCACTCAAAAATAAAAAATAAAATAAAAAAATATTTTCTAAAATGAGAATTGTTGTTATTGTTAGTATTGTCTGCATTATTACTATTGTCATCATTCTTGCTCTCATTATTATTATTATTATTATATTATTATTAATATCCCTATTATTATTATTATTATTATTATTATTATTATTATTATTATTATTATTATTATTATTATTATTATTATTATTATTATTATTATTATTATTATTATTATTATTATTATTATTATTATTATTATTATTATTATTATTATTATTATTATTATTATTATTATTATTATTATTATTATTATTATTATTATTATTATTAGTTATTAGTATTATTGCTATTATTAGTATTACTTTTGAGCTCATACCACGAATTCGTTCTCCAGAACCCTTTTAGTTTTGCATGAAAACCTTTTAAATATACGATGAAATGATTATTTGAATTTTGTTACAAAAAAATGAATAAAGATTAAATAAAAGTTCAAAGATTAACAATATTTCTGAAATTTTTTATCATAACTTGATATTTCTTGTTGGTATTAGATTTTTTATAATTATTATTATCATTGATATCTTTACTACTTTATGTGTTATTATTATTATTATTATTATTATTATTATTATTATTATTATTATTATTATTATTGTTTCCTATATTATATGCATCATATTTTGTATTGTAATGGTTATTAAAATAAATTGAAGAACTTTACGGACTAAACTTTGGGGCTCAGTGGAAACTAATGTGGATCTCCTTAGAAGCCACTTTTCAGAGAAATGTACAGTTAACAAATTATTATTGTTGTATTTAGTAGTAAAGGACATACTGTAATATTGTTAAACTGTAATTGTACTTTTCTGAATAAAATTTAGAAATTGAAATTGAAAATAATGTTTAAGGATGAGGCCAAAGAATTGGACAGTGAAAAAATAAAAATGTGTAAAATGTAATGTCGCACGAGTGGCTGTGATAAGTACGAAACTGTGTGAAGTTCTCTATAGCAATAAAGATGGGTTTGTCTCACGTGACTCAAAAGACGGAAATGTCAAGGAAATCCCCCTGGAAGGAGCAGGGGAATTGGTTGAGGGAATCCTCTAAAAGGATAAAAGGAGGTCGATGAGGTCCAGAACATCCAATTAGGTTTAAGAATCAGTTTGGAAATAAACTTGGAGTATAAGCCACGAAAAATAATCTCAGATAAGAAAAGCGGTAAATGCTTAAAATGAAGTCATGAAAGAGACCGAGAAAAATAGGGTGGTGGGATACGCCATTAGCCCCTAATGAGGGGAGAAGGGAAAACGTGTAAGTGGTTGAGCATACCTCTATCGCTGGCTACATCCATCCAAACACTCAACCTTTCACCAATCTTTTCCAATTCATTCCTATCCTCTGTCAACCCTCCTCCCAATTCATCCCTCTATCCCTTAACAGCTCCTTGACATTACTCATCCAACTTCCTCTCGCTCTCTCCTATCTCTCACACCCTCCATTTCTGAAACAAATACCTTTTTAGCCATTCTCTCTTCATTCATCCTACAAACATGTCCAAACCATCTCAGCATACTTTGTTCAGCTCTCTCAACCATGCTATTTCTCCATCCACACATTTCCTTTATTCTAACATTCCTGACTCTATCTCTTCTACCAACTTCACAAACCGCTCTCAGACCTTTCATTTCGAAAACTTCTATTTTTTTTTCTCTTCCTAGCGTTCAACTTCCATACTTCACTCCCATACATAACCACCGTATACAACATCCCTCAAACATTCTCACCTTCACCTCCCTTGGTAACCTTCCACTATCCCAAATATCCCTCAAACCACCTAACTCCTTCTCTCTTACTATTCTAACTTCTCTTATTCTAACATACCATTCTCCAAAAATCATGACAGCCTAACATCTAAATAATCACAAAAAAGTAATATAATATATATATATATATAATAATAATATTATATATATATATATATATATATATATATATATATATATATATTATATATATATATATATATATATATATATATATATATATATATATATATATATATATAATATATATATATATATATATATATATATATATATATATATATATATATTATATATATATTTTTTTTTTTTTTTTTATTTTTTTTTTTTTTTTTTTTTTTTCACCATACCCCAGGTAGGACTTTCGTCCTGTCAGCAGGATCTTCCGAGGAAGATCCTTGGGTTTCTTGGGCCCACGGCGGATACCGCTGGCTGGGCCAGGCTTATCGCGGATGCCGGAGATTATTAGTTAACAGCTGGCTTTCTTCTTTTACTTTACCACTGAACCACTTTAATATATATATATATATATATATATATATATATATAATATATATATATATATATATATATATATATATATATATATATATATATATATATATATATATATATATATATATATATCACTAAAAAATAGCATTATCTCTTTTTAGATTCCTTTTATTTAATTTCATGTTCTAGTATTATGTAAGATATACTAAAGATTGCATGCAGCAGTAGTAGTTATAAGGTAAAAACTTAGTTTTGATAAAGTTTTTTTTTTTAATTTATTTATTTATTTTTTTCCATTCAAAAGAGTTTTAACTTTCATTTTATAGTACGAATAAAAAGATAAAATATATTTTTTTTTATTTAAAAAATAAATAAGCATTTAATATATATAATATATATATATATATATATAATATATATATATATTATATATATATATATATATATATATTAATATATATATATATATATATATTATATATTGATTATTTTTAACTTTTTTTCTTAATAAGGCTAATGAAATATTTGATTTACTTGTTTATTTTATCACAACTTAATATAAATCCTATACAGTTTTATGCAAATATTAATCTATATATATAGAACTATGTAATTAATATATATATTATATATATATATATATATATATATATATATATATATATATATATATATATATATATATATATATATATATATATATTATATATATATATATGTAACTGTTGATATCAGGCGAAAAAGGCCAAGATATTTAAAAAAATGTTCCCCATAAATTAATATGTTGATCGATTGCTCACTTCTTAAACGCTTGTGAAACTTATAATGTTCGCGCTGTTATTAAAATATTACCACACTGAACTGGTCAAGTGAATATATTCTTATTTGTATTTGTATATTTTTACTTACCTACAGTTCGAAGCTTATCGTGATCATTTCAATTATCTGTATTTTAACAGCCTTGCAAACTGTCCTCTTTGATTCTAAATAGGATTGTATTTAGGAAATTGTATTTTAATCCTTTACATGTTAACATTTATTTATTTATTTTTAAATTATGCTTAAATCGTTATTTTATTTTAATTATGAATCATATATGTTTTCTTTAAGAAGCATAAATTATTTCGTCAGCAAGTTTCCAATAGTTTTTTTTTTTTCCTTTATAAGTAACCTAAATAAAAATAGTATTACGTTTTTAATTTTTTCTCTCGTGAAATTACATCAAGTTTTATAAATATAAATCAATTGTTTTTCACCTAAACAGTTATCTCATGTATGCTACTTTTTTTTATTTTTTTTTTTTTTCTCTCAACACCTAAAGTATACCTATTTTAATCAACTGGTATCTTTTTGAGGGACCTTTTATATTGTCAATAATAACGGTATTTTCCCCATACCACACACTTTCCGTATGTATCTTATAAACTATATTTGGCTAAAGTTCGTCCCTGCCTAACCATCATTTAAGTTTTATATTTTTCGTACAATACGTTTTTAAAATTATTCACAAAACTTTATGATGATGTTTAATAGATCGAAATGAAAGGCATAGAAAGTAGGGTTCTTCACAGTTAATGGATCAAGCTTATCCCTGAGCCTAGAGATATGAAGTTCAGAAATAAATTGGAATAATATAAAATGGGAAAAATTTCGAAAAATTATAAATTTGACATTTTTTTTCTTTCTTTCTTTTTTTTACATTAGTTCTCGAAACATCAAATTT
>SEYY01013937.1:15000-17500 GCA_009176605.1 Armadillidium nasatum | reverse complement strand
TCTACTGGTAAAGTCTGGAACACACTTCCTTCATCTATTTTCCCAACTACCTATGACTTAAGCACCTTTAAACGCGCGTTATCAGGTCATGTCGGCCTGTAAATTTGACCATGTTTCCCGACTTTCCTCCCAACTCTGGTGGAACAATGGTAGGCCTCTGGCCTTTGCCCACCAGAGGAGAAATAAAAAAAAAAAAAAAAAAAAATATATATATATATATATATATATATATATATATATATATATATATATATATATATATATATATATATATATATATATATATATATATATATATTCAAGATTGTTTTGTCTTAAAATAATGAAAACAGGAAAGATATTATTAGCAGTTTATGCTGTTGTTATTTCTTCGTTATTATTCCTATGTAGATTTCAACATATAAATCAATAACAAAAATAAATATGACGTAAATAATTGTTTATTTTACATATCAGAATATTATTATATTAATAAACTGATTAGACTTTATTTGTTTCATACTTTATCTGAAAAGAGATTTCTCTATAGAGTGACGTATATTCTCTTAGAGTGAAAATCATTTTTACATAGTCGAGAAATCTGTTATAGTGTTGTACAGGCTTGAAACCTGTTACGGTGAGTTACAGACGTGAAATTTATTACAGTGACGTACGGTCTTAATATCTGTTTCAGTGACGTGTGACGTACAGTAGTGGAATCTGCTACAGTGAGGTACAGTGGTGAAATCTATTACAGTGACGCGCGGACGTGAAATCTGCAACATTGACTTACAATCGTCATTATCCGTTACAGTGACATACAGTCGTGAAATCTATTACAGTGATTTATAGTTTTCATTGTCATATCTGTTTCAATGACGTACGGTATTGGAATCTGGTACAGCGACCTACAGTGGTGAAACCTGTTTTAGTGATGCTCCGTCGTAAAGTCTGCTACTGTGACGTACAGCCGTGAAATCTGTTACAGTGACGTACAGTCGTGAAAGTCCTTAAGTTTATTATTGTGACACAGTCTTAATATCTGTTAAAGTGAAGTACATTATTGGAATCTGTAACAGTGACGTACAGTTTTGATATTTGTTAAAGTGAAGTACAGTAGTGAAATCTGTGACAGTGACGTACAGTCTTGATATCTGTTAAAGTGAAGTACAGTAGTTAAATCTGTAACAGTGACGCACAGTCTTGACATCTGTTTAAAGTGACGTACAGTTGCGAAATCTGTAACAGTGAGACTCAATCGTGAAATCAGTTCTTGTGACGAGTTCAATAATGGCCGAAAAATCCTCAATCGACACAAACTCTATGACCCTTACAAGGTTCATCATCAAAGAGCAGAAGAAGGTTCCTCACGCCACTGGGGACCTAACTCAACTTCTCGTCAGTTTACAAACAGCCTGTAAAGTTATTTCTTCGTCAGTGAGGAAAGCTGGAATAGCTAAATTGTAAGTGAACGTTACTACCAAGACTATCTTCAATTGATTATAATATAATAAATATCTTTCGGAATAAATTACTAATCTTCGAAATAGGAATTCTTTAAAGTTTTGGGAATGAAAATTCAAAGTTAATAAACTAGACACCGATATTATTATTATTATTATTATTATTATTATTATTATTATTATTATTATTTTATTATTATTATTATTATTATTATTATTATTATTATTATTATTATTATTTTGATAATTATTATTATTATTTCATTATCATTATTATATTATTATTTTATTATTATTATTATTATTATTATTATTATTATTATTATTATTATTATTATTATTATTATTATTATTATTATTATTGTTGCTATTATTCCTATCTATCTTCATAATTGTAATAACTATTAGCTTTCAGATATTTTAATGTAATTATTGCTAGTCATTAATTTTTATTGCTATTATTTAATTATTATCTTTAAGGAGGTAGTTAATTAAGGTTAAGATTATGACTTTAAAAAAAAATGAGATATCCAATGTTTGTTTCTTAGTTATAAACTTCATTTTAATAATGATTGATATTAATTTAGTATTAATTTTATGGGCTCAAAGGACGAATACGAACCCCAAGAAGCCCATTTCAATAATGTATTAATACATATAAAATATACGATTTTTCTTTTTACAACTTTATAATTAGAAAAATAAAAAAAGACGAAAATTATTATTATTATTATTATTATTATTATTATTATTATTATTATTATTATTATTATTATTATTATTATTATTATTATATATTATGATAATAATATAATAATAATAATAATAATAATAATAATAATAATAATAATAATAATAATAATAAAAAACTATATGGAGTAACGACAGCAGTAAGTGATTCTGAGGTTTGGTGCCAACTACTAACTAAATTGTTATATAGTGTAAAAACAGAAATTTCATTTATTTTACTTACAATTATATAGTACACATGTATAAATATACGATTCTATACATGTATGTTAATACATACTATCCTTGTAGTACTTACTATTCGTCCG
>SEYY01013937.1:0-2500 GCA_009176605.1 Armadillidium nasatum | reverse complement strand
TGGTTGTTTATACTACCTGTAGTTTCTAAGGAAGGAGAATAAACAACTCATTTCGAATGCAGTTTAACAATTTACAAAATTTTGTACACCTAAAAAATATATTAATATGCGGAGCTCAATATCTCAACATCACAATTTATGACTTACAAATAAATATACAACACTTCCCTAATCTCAAGAACAAGGCTGGTAATCTCATTTCCCCTCGCGTTTTTTTCCTCGACCTTCCAAAACTTAACACCACCCTCTTGTTGTCCTCTTCACGGCTCTTTTCAGAGACTCTTCAAGTTCTCGTTCTCCTTCATTTTTCCACTCTCTGCTAATTCCTTCGCACAATTTCTCCGAAGCAAAATTTCTCAAACTAGCTCGCTCTTTTCTTAAGTAGTTCTTTCGTATTCAGTTTCACTTCTTCGTGATCTTTTGCTAGAAGAGATAATCTTCCTTCCAGGCAAGCATTGCTTATCTTCATAGAATACAAATTTTCCCTATTCATTTTTCCATTTAAACTTAAAAAAAAATAAAAAATCGGATATATATTTAAGGAATATAGATTTTTCCTTTCAGTACTTTTTGGTGTATCGGCAAGAAATCCAGATAAAATAAAAGCATCTGGAATACGTGCCTGCATATTGATACTGGTGCATAAAGTCTCCTGGGACCAAGAGCTATAAAAAGACACTTTTCCTTCCTTTAATATATAGAGTCACTTCTTCCTTTGCACTGGATTTCAACTCACTTTCAACAATCTATCCAAGCATAATTGACTAATTTTTATCACTCTGGAATTGTTGCATTTACCTAATTAATATTACAGTATATATATTATATATATATATATATATATATATATATATAATATATATATATAATATATATATTATATAAATATAAAGTATATATAATATATAATCGAACATACGTTAACCACTTTATTATAATTATATAATAATATTATATGACTATTAATATTACTGATGTTCATAGTGGTTATTATCTGTTATCATAATATATAATATATAATATATATATATATATATATATATATATATATATACTATATATTTATTTGATACGTTAATATAAAAGTAAAAGTAAAATATAGATTGGAGTTCTTAACCTAAATATTATTTTTGATTATTTTTCATTCGACACCAAATAAAACCAATTATTACCAAACATTACCTTAAAAGACCAATTATTACTAACATATATCAATTGTTACCAAAATACCAATACCAATATTGCATTACCAATTTGTACGAGAAAATACCATTTGTTACAGTAAAATTGCGCGAAAGTATAAATTCAGAAGAAGTAAATTATTCAAAGTGTATTTGAAAGTGATAAATTAATAAATACAGGGTGATTCAGCAGTCTCTTAGTGATAAATTAATAAACACAGGGTGAGTTAGAAGTCTCTTATTGATAAATAAATGAATACAGAGTGAGTCAGCAGTGTCTTATTGATAAATTAATAAATACAGGGTGAGTCAGTAGTTTCATAGTGATACATTAATAAATACAGGAGTGAATCAGCAGTCTCTTAGTGTTACGTTAATAAATACAGAGTAAGTCAGAAGTCATTTAATAAATAAATGCAGGAAAAATCAACACTATAAATAAAATTAATCAACACAGGGTGAGTCAGAAAGGTGTTTTATTAATAAGTAAAAAATGAGTAATAAATGCAAAGATTTAAATTAATAAATACAGGGTAAGCCAGATTTGACACAATATTAAATTAAAAAAATAAGGTTTGTGTCAAGAGTCACTTAATTTTAAACTGAAAAATACAGGATGGGTCAAAAGACACTTAGTGGAATTTAAAATTTTAATACTTATGTTTTAAATAATAATTTCAAATAATTAAATTATTGATTCTGTAATATTTGTTTTAACAAATAGGCCAAAACAATAAACATGCAAATAGGTTAATTTTTCAAAAGTTTAATGCTGGAGCTGTGGAGTCGGAGTCGGAGTCGGAGCTGGAGCCGGAGCTGGAGTCGGAGCCGGAGCTGGACTCGGAGCCGGAACTGGAGTCTGAGCCGAAGCCGGAGCCAGACTCGGAGTTGGATCATAAACTTTTTAAAATAGAGTCCAAGATGGAGTCAGATAAAATACAAAACATTTTTGCTCTAAAATAAAAGTATCCGAATCCGGAGACAGTGCTGCAAGGTATCGATTGGAATCGGATCCAGATCGAAACTTGGATCCGGAATAGAATACTACCATCTCCTCAGTCCGGTTTTTTTCAATCCATCATATTGACTTTTGGCTCACCCTGTTTTTCTAATATACTCTTAAACAGGCGTAAAAATTCGCCCAAATTTCCATAATAAGCATTCATGATTAGGAAGAAATTCATCACAATAGTCACAAAGGTCATGGAGTGTGGACGACTTTATTAGTTTTAAGAATTATTACTATTATTATTATTACCATTATTAATATTAATATTATTATTATTTACTATTATTTTTATTATTATTATTATTATTAT
>SEYY01013936.1:0-16761 GCA_009176605.1 Armadillidium nasatum | reverse complement strand
TCTCTTAATATTTGAAGAGCTACCGCATAATTAGCATCTATGTTAGGGAGATGTTCAATATCCCTAAGAGAATAGCTTGATAAATGAGATTTTAGATTATTGTAATTTGGTTGCGTCGGTTAGATCACGGTGACACCCAATTAATTACATTCTCAAAAGAAAGGTGAAAAGACCTAAATTGATGCCGGTCTGCATCTCCTGAAAATGTTTTACATTTAAGAGGAGGAATTTTTATCTCTTGTTTTGAGTTAAAATTCCTCAAGGTGGAATGCATCTCAATAGGCAACTCTGTATCTTCATGTGAACATGAAACCGAAGATTTATGTTCCGCTACAGCGACAGGAGGGCGAACCTTGTTGAAAATCTTCTGCTGTTGAATATGATAATGAGCAGATCCCAATACTTCTTCATCAAGTAAAGTGCGGTCAATTTGGAGAATATTAGAAGCACAAAGTAAGGCTTCAATTTCCTCATCATGCTGACGCACCTCCCCCAGTCGCAACGAAACTTCATCTAAAATAGACGAAATGAGAGAAGAACTTTTGTCCTCTTTTATGATTTCTAATAGGTTCTTAAATAATAGGGTGACTTTGCGTTTGATTACACCTCTCGTCTGCCGAAGAGGGGCTAGCTTTTTTCTGACTTCCTCAATTTTTTGTTTTTTGTCTTCGGGAGAGAGATCTGTCTCTACTTCTCCGATATCACTTGAAATGGACTGCTCCATCTCATTCACTAAAGCAGCTACAGACAATATGTCCTCTGCATCCATTTCTAAACAAGATATATTCAAGCACAATCGTAAAAATTACAGAAAAAATTACTGATGTCACTTTGTCTAAGGTGACTATTCAACAATGATGTCGAGTTGACTGATGGTTCACTATTTACAACGCAAAAGCAATTTGCGAAAACAAGAAAAAGTTCAATTTTCAAGTGATATAAAGCGTTGTCAAGCGACAAATCTGTTCTATGATGTCGCGTTGACTAATGATTCCCTATTTAAGACGCAAAAGCAATTTGCGAAAACGAGAAAAAATTCAATTTTCAAGTGATGTCAAATGATGTCAAGCGACAAATCTGTTGTATGATGTCACGTTGACAGATGACACACTATTATAACGAAAAAGCGATATGCGAAAACGAGAAAAATTCAATTTTCGAGTGATGTCAAATGATGTCAAGCGACAAATCTTTTCTGTGATGTCGCTTTGACAAATGAGTTGCTATTACAACGCAAATGTAATATGCGAAAACGAGAAAATTTCAATTTTTGAGTGATGTCAAATGATGTCAAGCGACAAATCTTGTTCTGTGATGTCACTTTGACAAATGACTCACTTTTATATCGCAAACGCAACAAACGAAACGGAAATTTTCAAGTGATGTCAAGTGATGTCAACTGACAAATCTGTTCTATGATGTCACGTTGACAGATGACTCACTTATTATATCGCAAACGTAATAAGCGAAACGGAAATTATAAAATTTTTGAGTGATGTCAAGTGATGTCACGTGACTAATCAGTTCTAAGATGTCACTCTGACAAACGTCTCAATTTGACAGAACAAACGCACAAGCGAAAAACAAGATAAAAATTAATTGTGATGTCATTTGATGTCAAGTGACTAACCTTTCTAAGATGTCACTTTGACAAACGACTCGATATGACAGCACAAACGCTCAAACGAAAAACCAAGATAAAAATTGTGATGTCAATGTCAAGTGACTAATCTTTTCTAAGATGTCACTTTGACAAACGACTCAAAATGACAGCACAAACGCTTAAGCGAAACCAAAAAAAAAAAAAAATTTGAAAAACCAAATTGACACCAGACGTCTATTGATGTCAATTTCATTAATACACCTAATTTTGGGGTTTTAAACTCAAGATTCTGATTGCTTATAGTTTGTAACAAAATATACACAAAATTTTGTTATGAAAGCAAATACCAACACAAACCTAAATACACTTAAATATACACACGAAAACAACGGCACAATATTAATGCAATGCAATATAAAAAAAAAAACTTTTATATGATGCACAACATTCTGTGCTTTAAGAAAATACTGCTAATTCAGAAAAAGAATTATATACAGTAAAAAACCTCCCTAAGAAATACAAATTTGTTGACAACTTTTGCCGAAAAAAATGAAGTAAACTTTTTACGGCTAATTAAACCTCTAACAAATTATAAATGCTACAGTTTTTCGATATATGTCTGAAAGAACTTTCGATCTAAGATTTAACTTTTAGATCGAAATACAAAAACAACTTTCAATTTATAAAAGGAAAGAACACAATTTTTTCACTTTATATACCGAAAAGTACAAATTTCTTTAAATTTACACTTCGAAATATCAAATTTCTTTCAATTTATTGAAATTACCCAGTTTAGTTGAAGGTGGTACTCAAATTTGAACCTTATTAGTGCAGGTTTTACTCCACCAGATAACTTCAATGCCTAGATTATTTCAAAAGATACCCTCTTCTGCGACTGTAAGCATAAAGAATATCCCCAATATAGTAAATATTTAATATAAATAATGCCACCTGCAAGTCAGGAACAATGGAAAAAAACTTACGTGGAATCTTCGTGAAAGGGCTTGAAGAATTCTTTTGAAAGAATTTGCTCTTTCACCGCATCTTCCGAAATCTTGCTCCGAAAACTTGCAGATATAATGAAGTAGATGTAATTGGTCTCGAAATTGGATTTCCGTCAAACTTTGCCTCATCAGTTCGTACGTCAATGAAAGGAAAATAGAGCGCTCTAGAAAAATAGGACTGAGAACGAATTAGACAATATTAAAACATAAGAAACCCAAGATCGATAGAAAATAGTTTCAAAGTAATGAAAGCAAAATTCACAAACTCAGTATATTTCGTAGATTACGATTATTTGGTAATATACACTTTTAAGCAGTCAAATTAGGTTAATGTCAAATTCGATAAGTCCTAATTTTTAGACAAAGACAAATGTATATACTCCAATATTATTATATAAAACTCAATTACACATGAATTTTATAAAAGATTCAATATTATTAGAAATAGTGAACACAGAACACTATAATATGCTTCCTCTAGGAAGGCAAAATAGAAAAAGACGTTTTTAAAATCTAGCAACCTCCCTTTTCAAATTCCCAGCAAGAATCCTCCCAAAATTCCTACCTTACAGGTGGCATCTAGCTACTTTTAACTTTAAATTTTTATAATATATATTGTATACGTGATGGTACTCTGGCCCTATTGTAAAATTAGTGTAATACGTTAAGAGCACAGAGATCACATACAGAATAAAAATAAGTGAGTTAAAACAAATTTCCATATTTATGTGACTTAAATAAAAGATTCTACATTTAATAACATTTATTCTACAAATAAAGAAATATATATACAAAGAATCTAAATATGGTAAGCGTGGTTTAAACGATCTATTTTTAAGGCCTGGTCATTTAACAAATGATTTTTAAGTATTTACAAAAATAAATATATCTTAATGTTAATATAAATACGACTCTCAAGTATATTGGCTTCTTAGAACACAAGCGTTCTAATATCCGAAGAGATTGAACCTTCTCTTCAGTAAGGCTGAAATGTTTTCTCTGACATTTCCTTGAAGATATAGGTCGAAACAAAGTTTTCGACAGAGAGTCAAAACTCTCCTTTATACCTTCTCCTTTTATGTAAACTGCTAATTTTAGAGCTATATAGTCAAGTCAAAGTACTGACCGATGATCCAAAGTAATTATCTTTATAGTCTCCACTATAGCTAACCTAGAGAGTATAGAGAATTAAATTGTTCTCTATTTAGAGGGTTTATCTTCTCTCTAATTTCTTCCTTTTCTGTTCAATCTTGGGTTATATATCCCTTGTATGATGTCCTTAATTTTCATAACTGGTTTGATATTCAAATGTTTTATGATCTTCATTTTTAATAAATAAAATAATATAATTTTATAAAATATACAATAAATATTCTAACATTTTCTTATAATAAAGGGTAACTAAATTAAATTTTATTTATATTTAAAATATTATAATGAACAAATATAAGGTTAAACAGTTTCAAATAGGTTTAAAATGATGGCCTTTTTCCTCTTCTATTTATATAAAGAAATATAAACAATTAAACTATATAAACAAATAATTATTAACATCAAAATATTCAAAAGAAAATGATATAATAAATTAATTAGTTATTTAAATAAACTTCCATTTTAATATAAATAAACATTAATATTATAAAATACATTTTAAATATATAAAACATTATGCTTTATTTAACTAAAATAATAAAGAATGTAGTACATCGAAATATGACATCTCGTTCCTAATAAAATAATAACAAACTTTATGGTAAACTTTAATAATAATAATAAATAAATAAAAAAAAAAATGGTGAAGTTTAAAAAGAAAATATCATTTGCTATAAATATATATATAGCTTAATTTTAAATTCTTAAATAGTAACAATTTTATTTTATATTTATATAACTTTTTTTTTTTTTTTTTTTTTATATTATTATATTAATTAATTACACACATTTATATAATATATATATATATATATATATATATATATATATATATATAATATATATATATATATATATATATATATATATATATATATATATATATATAGGGTCTAGCTTAAATGGGGGAACTCTCTGAAAAAAAATGGAAAATAATAAAAAAAATATATATACATATGCAAATATATTTTTTTAATTTTTATATTTCAGTACACTCTATGTAGCCTCTATATTTTGGGTGTAAGCTCCAGTTTGAGGATTCACAAAATTTTTAGTGTGGTTCAAAGTAAGATGTTTAAAAAAATGTTTTTTTACGACAATTAATGAACTAAAAAACTTAAATTGGGTGTTATATCTAGCATATGTCTAAGGGGGGTTCTGGCCCTCGTACCCCCCGACCCGTGAGTGATGATGATATTGTCGACCACTTTTCCTTTTCTACGATTTGGGGTATTTTCCATTTTTTTTTCAGAGAGAGTTCCCCATTTGAGCTTGTGCTATACTATATACTATATATATATATATTATATATATATATATATATATATATATATATATATATATATATATATATATATATATATATATATATATATATATATATATATATATATATATATATATATATATATATATATATATATATATATATATATATATATATATATATATATATATATATATATATATATATATATATATATATATATATATATATATATATATATATATATATATATATATATATATATATATATATATATATATATATATATATATATATATATATATATATATATATATATATATATATATATATATATATATATATATATATATATATATATATATATTATATTATATATATATATATATATATATATATATATAATATATATATATATATATATATATATATATATATATATATATATATATATATATATATATATATATATATATATATATATATATATATATATATATATATATATATATATATATATATATATATATATATATATATATATATATATATATATATATATATATATATATATATATATATATATATATATATATATATATATATATATATATATATATATATATATATATATATATATATATATATATATATATATATATATATATATATATATATATATATATATATATAATATATATATATATATATATATATATATATATATATATATATATATATATATATATATATATATATATATATATATATATATATATATATATATATATATATATATATATATATATATATATATATATATATATATATATATATATATATATATATATATATATATATATATATATATATATATATATATATATATATATATATATATATATATATATATATATATATATACATAAATATTTATTTATTTATTTTTTTTTTTAAACTTCACCTTTAAACGTCACAATTCGCTCACCACACACATACATCCACACTTTATATCCCCTCTCCCCTCACCACTGCCCTCCATCTCACTCTGTCCTCCGCGATTCTCCTACCTTCGTCCACATTCAAACCTCTCCTCCCAATATCTCCCTCACCCCATCCATCCACCTCCACCTCGGTCTTCCCCTGTCCCTTCCTCCCTCTATCTCAGATCTCATGACTCTACTCACCATCCTATTCTCATCCATTCTACATATATGCCCAAACCATCTTAATACACCCTCTTCCGCTCTACGCACTATTCCGCTCTACCATCCACACATCTCCCTTATTCTTCCGTTTCTGATTCTATCTATCCTCCTTAACCCGCATATAGCCCTCAATCCTTTCATCTCAAAAACTTTTAATCTTTTCCTAATCTGAGCATTCATCACCCATGTCTCACACCCATACATTGCAGATGGTAGACACATACTCTCAAACATGCTTACCTATATTTCCTTTGATATTCTTCCCTTCTTCCAAACTTCTCTCAGTCACCTTATCACTTTCATTCCCTCCGTCACTTTATTCTTTATTTCCCCAATCCATCCCTCCTTTTCCTTCCACTAACATTCCCATATATTTAAACTCTTCTACCTCCTCAAATTTCTCTCCCCCCCACCTCGACACCTTCCCATTCCTTCCGTCTTACTGCCTCATCCCTGCCCCCAATCCTCATAACTTTACTCTTTTTTGAGTTTACCCTTAATCCCTTCAACGAACATTCCCTAACAAACTCCTTCTTCACCAACATTCTTAATTTCTCCCCAGATTCCGCAACTAACACCACATCACCCGCAAACAAAAAGACATTTACCTCACATTCTACCTCTCCACTTTTCAACTTAATACCCTTCCCTTCACTCTCCATCCCACTAATAACACCATCCATTAACACATTAAACAACCACGGAGACATAACACACCCCTGCCTCAGTCCAACTCCCACTTTAAACCATTCAGTCAGTTCCCTCCTCACCCTCACCCTCGCTCTACAGTTCTCATAAAATGATTTAATTCCATTCAATAATCTACCTCTCACTCCCCACTCCCTTAGAACCTCAAACAATTTCCTCCTACAAACTCTATCATACGCCTTTTCCAAATCCATAAAGCATACATACCCCACTTTTTCTTTCTCACGCAATTTTTCACCAATCATTCTCAGTGTAAACACCTAATCCACACATCCCCTACCTTCTCTAAAACCTCCCTGTTCCTCCCCCACTCTCTCTCTTGTCATTTCTTTCACTTTCGATACTAAAACTTTCCCATAAATTTTCCCTACTACACTCAACAAGCTTATCCCCCTATAATTCTTACACACCATCTTATCCCCCTTCCCTTTATATATCGGCACTATGCAAGCATCTTGCCACTCCTGAGGCACTTTTCCCACTCCCCTCTCCCCAACACACATTAAACATTCTCACCAACCAGTAAACTATCACTCCCGCTCCCACCCTTATCATCTCCCCATATATACCATCCATTCCTGCTGACTTCCCATCTTCACCTTTCCCACAGCTACTTTTACTTCCTCTCTACTAATACTCCCGCCTTCTTCGAACAACATCTCATTTTTCTCCACTACTCCCTCCCTTTCCACCCCCGTCAACAAATCATTAAAGTGTCTCTTCTATCTCTCCTCCACTAAATTCTCTCCTTGCACCACATCACCATCTTCTCCCCTCACTCCCTCTCCCCGCTTCTCTCTCCCTCTTCTCGCTTTATTTACCTTCTTCCAAAACATCTTACTCCTTTCCTTAAAATTCTCTGCCAACTTTCTACCCCACTCCTCCCCCACTTCTCCTTTTTCGCTCTCTTCACCTCCCTTTTCACCTCCCTACATCTCTCCTTATACTCTTCCCAATAACTACCCTCCTTCGTACTCAAATACTTACAGAAGGCTTCCTTTTTCCTATTAACCATATTCCCCAACTCTTCACTCCAACACTAACTCCCCTTTCTTCTACCATTACCTATTTTTTTTACGCCACACACTCTTCTCGCAACCTCCACTAACGCTCCCTTCAGTGTACTCCACTCCTCCTCCATCCCTTCCAAATTGAAAGGAGTAATGAAGGGTGGAGTCATCGGCATAGCAGTGTAAAGGAGAGGAAGAAATAGAGAGAAGGTCATTGATAAAAATTAGAAAAAGAGTTGGTGAAAGGACAGACATTGAGGAACACCACTATTTATAGATTTATAGGAAAATGGTGGTCGTCAATAACAGCTGCTATAGAACGACCGGAAAGGAAATTAGAGAGAAGGTCATAGAGAGAAGGATAGAATCCGGAAAGAGGAAAGTTTTAAAATCAAACCTTTGTGCCAGACTCTATTGAAAGCTTTCGATATGTCTAGCTTTCGAAAGATTCACCGAAACCCCGAAAGAGTGGAGGACCAAGAGTCAGAAAGTAGGGAAAGAAGATCAAAAGTAGAACGTTCTTTACGAAAGCCATACTGGCGATCAGAGATAAGATTGGAAGAACTGAGATGTTTCAAAATCTTCCTGTTAAGGAAAGATTCGAAAACTTTAGAAAGAACGGAGGTTAAAGAAATAGGACGATAATTAGAGGGTTGAGATGTATCCCCCTTCTTCGGCACAGGTTGAATGAGAACACGTTTCCAGCAAGAAGGGAAAGTCGAAGTAGAAAGGCAAAGTCGAAATAATTTACCAAGGCAGGGTGCAAGCTCGGAAGCACAAGTTTTGAGAACCGCGGAAGAAATACCATCAGAACCATACGCCTTCTTAGTGTTAATCTTTAGAAGAAATTAGAATGTTAGGCATAAATGAGTTGGAGGGGGTTGAAAGAGGAAGAATAGCTCCAGAATCGTCTAAGGTAGAGTTAAGAGGCAAAAGTTTGAGCGAAGAGTTCAGCTTCAGTCGAAAGAAAATTGACAGTTGTGCCATCATAAGAAACCAGAGGAGGGAAAGTGGAAGAAGCAAATTTAGAGTTGACATTTTTTGCAAAATAGCAGAAAAGGCAAAATGAAGAGGATCCGGAAAGTTTATTGCATTTGCGGAGGAGAAAAGAATTTTTGGATTTTGCACGATTCCGAGATGAAATATAAATTGAATGAGTTTCAGAAGTTTGACGACGACGATAATCTCTGAAGTCAGCATCCCTAAGGTGGATACCGCGAGAACAATTAGAGTTAAACCAAGGTTTGTTAGGTTTAGTAGAAGGGAAATAATATGGAATGTAGGCCTCCATGCCAGAGAGAATCACCTCGGTTATACGCTCAGTACACTCCGAGGGACCCCTCCTACGAAAGCAATAATCATTCCATGGAAAATGAGAGAGGTACAACCGCAAGTTAGACCACTTAGCAGCAGCAAAATGAAACAAACGTCTCCTCGCCGAAGGCTGGGTCCGCTCTTGAGGAAGACTTGAAGAGACAGTACAAGGTTCGTTGATAAGAAGGTGATCGGATGAACTCAGAGGTGGAAAGAGTTTAATAGTATAAGGAGAAGGATAACAAGTAAAGAAAAGATCAAATATGCTGGGCTCATCACCAAGACGGTCAGGGATACGGGTAGGGATTTGCACCACCTGCTCAAGGCTGTTCTGGATAGAAAAGTAGTAGGCGAGTTCACCGGCTGGATCATGGGAACTAGATAAAAGGATTTGGTGATGGTGAGCGATGAAATCACCTAAAACGATGATTTCGGAGAAAGAAGAAGACAGAATGTGCTCTATTTTGGAGTTTAAATAGTCGAAGAATTTTGGATACTCAGTAGAATTAGGACATAAATAAACAGAACAAATAAATTTAATAGTAGAATTGCAAGAGAGCTTAAGCCATAGAGTAGAGAATTCAGGAGACTCAAAATTAGAGACACGAGAGTAAATAACATCTTTGCGCACATATGCGCAACAACCGCTTTTGACTGAAAATTGAGGATAGAGATAGTAGGAGGTAACAGAATAAGGTTTTCTGTCAGCACACTCAAGCGCCTGAGTTTCGGTTAGGAACAAGAGATGAGGTTTAGAAGAAGAGAGATGGTGTTCGATAAAGGGGAAATTAGAAAAACGACCGCGAATGTTTCAGAAATTAATGAAAAATGAAAACCGTACACCAGGGCAAACCGGACGCCGGGTCGTGGCGGCACCATCATCATCACCAGAGACCTCCGACTCTTAAGTGATGATGGGGTGAGGGGTGGATGAGAGGCATTCTTTGGATGCCGCCCCTCAAAGCATCTCCGAGGCAGCTCTGATTTTCGCAATTTTTTTGTTTTATATAAATAATGTAAGAGTAAGCGATTGTAAATTTGTGAGAACTTGTGATGAAATGGGGTGGAGAGGGAGTGGGAGCACAGGCACTCCACTATGAGGCTAAGGTATTCTAGAGATAGTCTGAGAAGGTGAAAGGCGAAAAGGAATGAACCCAAGGGGTAACGGAGTGAAACTGAATGTTATAGCCCATCCTATCACTCCGCGAGTTATGTCCAATGGGGGTACTTGCATGGCTTCTGATGGCACTACGTCCTTCCCTATCTCTATATCTCTCTCTCTATCTCTCTCTATATCTATATATATATATATATATATATATATATATATATATATATATATATATATATATATATATATATATATATATATATATATATATATATATATATATATATATATATATATAATTTGGGTCTGCTAAATAAGGATTCAAATCCCCCGTCCTTAAAGCTGGTCAGACAAAGTGTTACCACTGTACCACGGCAGTACATAAAGAAAATATGTACATAAGTCTGTGGTTGTTTGCTTTGTGCTCGTGTGTATAAAATTTCACTCATACCACGAATTAAGCGGTTTATATATATATATATTATATATATATATATATATATATATATATATATATATATATATATATATATATATATATATATATATATATATATATATATATATATTAAAAACAAAGTTATTATATATATATATATATATATATATATATATATATATATATATATATATATATATATATATATATATATATATATATATATATATATATATATATATATATATATATATATATATATATATATATATATTATATATATATATATATATATATATATATATATATATATATATATATATATATATATATATATATATATATATATATATATATATATATATATATATATATATATATATATATATATATATATATATATATATATATATATATATATATATATATATATATATATATATATATATATATATATATATATATATATATATATATATATATATATATATATATATATATATATATATATATATATATATATATATATATATTTAAAAAAAAAACGTTCGCATTTCACGGGCATTGCCCTATTCTTGGAGAGGAACTTTTCTAGGTAGTATATACCTAGGATCCCCAAGTGGCATCGAACCGGCGCTATATATAGTCTCTCAAACTTTTAAAATTTTTGAAAATTGGCACAAAAATGGACCTCATTTGATGAGCTATATCTCAAAAATACCGAATCAAATCGAATAATATATTTAAAAGAATTTGTAGCCCTATAAATTCTCTATAAACTTACAAAAATTGAACTATCTAATCATTGTAGTTTTTTTTTTTAAATATTTTTTTAAAAAAAGTTGGAAATTTTTTTTTTTTTTTTTTTTTTATTTTTTGACTTTCGATAGTTGGTCAGTATTGGGGTAATAAAAATTTTTCTGTACATCTGAGAGCAAAACTTTATAATAAAAGTTTGTAGCCAATAGTTTTAGGAACACACACTCTAAATTTCAAACCAAAAAAATTTTTTATGTGGCCTCACCGTAGATTTAAACATTCCAAAAAATTCTGAAATAACTTCTAAACTTTAACTCTCTCGCAAAATCGTTAGGAATGGAGTTTTTTCGTCGGGAAAAAAGCTATCTATATTAAAATTTTCAGGAGAATCGGATGAAGTTTTTTGTTTTTTGTTTTTTGTGCCATCTGACGCACCGGTGCGTCTGATGGCATTCAACTCTTTAAAAACTCAGCTTCTAGAAATCTCTCTCTAAAAGACACCTCCTAACTTTTCCATTTCTTTCGATGGTTCTCTCAACTCTCCTGTTGACAATAGAAACATCCTTGGCCTTCACATAAACAAAAAAAGTGTCTTGGAAATCTCATATCACAATTGCTCCTAGGGCGGCTTCAAAGAAGCTGAGAGTTCTGTTTAGACTGCGAGAATATTTTTCTTCCTCGCAGTTACTCCAATTAATACAAGGGTCTCATCCGCCCTTGTATGGAGTACTGCTGTCATATCTGGGGTGGCTCAGGTTTCACCCGTCTTTTGGATAGGGTTGAGTCAAAGGCTAAAAGACTTATAAACTGTTCCGCTCTTTCTAATTCTCTTGACTCTTTATCTTTGCGACGTGATGTTGGTGCCTTGTCTCTTTTCTATAGGTACTACAGCGGCAAATGCTCGAGGGAACTATCCACCCGTGTACCTCCACCTTTACGCCGTCCTCGCAGCACAAGGGGTGAATATCCGCACATCAATTTTGCGTGGACATAGGCAACTCTAGGTTTTTCCGCTGTGGTACCTCTTTCTTTCCTGCCACCTCTGTTTTGTGGGACTCTCTTCCATCTTCTTGTGTTTCCCTCCGTATTTAATCTCAATTTCTTTAAAGCCCGCGTCTGCGCTCACCTAAGAAATTTGCGTTAGGTGGGTACTGTAAGGGTGGTTTTTATTTTTTGGATTTTGTGCTCTTTTACTTTCATTTTTATTCTCTTACAACCCCTCCTTGAATAGGGCTCTGCCCGTGAGTGGTGGTGATGTGTAATATATATATATATATATATATATATATATATATATATATATATATATATATATATATATATATATATATATATATATATATATATATTATATATAGTTTTTAGCTTTTATAGTGGAAGGTTGTGTCTGGTGTTAGCTCCGTGTTGCGTTTGTGTTTTTTGCTTTCATCTTAATTGTTTTAATTTGTATTTTAGTGCATTTTAGCGTATCAGTTTTTTTAAATGATTATAATCAATTATGTATCAACTGTGAAAATTTATTTTATAAATTTTTCTGTTTTAAAATTTAGTATCCCAGTGGTTAAATTTATAACAACAACAACTAGCGCTGAATAAAATTCAAGATATATTTTTAGTGAATATTTTATGTTTTAAATTAAAATAATTTTATTGTTATATGGTTAATTTTAACGTTTTAAAATTTGATTTTAACTTAAGTATTATTTCGGTTTTACTTTGTTTTGATTGTCTTTTTTGTCTGTCTGCTCGTGTGACTGTTTTTTTGTTAGTCTTTGTGCTTGTTTGGCTGTTTGTTTGTCTGTCTGTTTCCCTTGAGAGTGAGTGTGTTCAGAATGGCGGGTTTGCTATAAACTTCACCAATGCTCGTGGCTTACTTTCTAATTACTTTCTAATTACTTCTCACGAGATTGTTACATCTTCGATCCAAATACTGAGGTCCTCTATTTTGAGAATTCAACGTACACAGTCATAACTATAACTATAACTTATTATGAAATAAGTTATAGTTAGATATATTAAAAAAGTTGGAACGGAATTCTTTGATATCTCGGTCTCAGACAAGAGTAAAAGGTTAGAATGTGAATTAGAGAGGTAGCATTCGTCAGAAGCTAAGTTAGAGCGTAAGCCACTTTTCCTATTGTCTGAGCCCCATATATCTAAGAATTCTTTCTTAAACTTTTTTAATATATCCAACTATAAGTTATTCATAATTTCCGATAAATGGGTGGAGTTTGTACCTACGGAAACACTAACACTCCGGTAACACGTCTTGTGAATCTTGAATCTCCTAACTTCGATGTTCTTTGGCTCTTCCTACCACTAAGATAATCTTGTGTTTCTGCTACTGTTCTCCCAATAGAACAGATTTTCCCACCTTTTTCGAATATCTAGCTACTTCTTACGAGACTGTTACATCTTCACATCCAAATACTGAGGTCCTCTATTTAGGGGATTTCAATGTACACAACACTGAATGGTTGGGTTCCTCTCATACTGATCCAGGAGGGGAGGAGGCCGAATCATTCAGCATTCTCAACGATCTGGAGCAAATGATTAAAGAACCAACACACATTCCGGATCGTCCTAACCAATTCTTAAACACTTTTGACTTATGTTTCACTACTAGTTTTTCTTTCTATAAATACGCTGTCTTCGTACCTATTGGTAAATCTGACCGCAACCTAATTACTCTTAATATTCAAGCTTCTCTCCAACTGCTCCACCCTGCCCTAAGCGTATCTTCTGGCACTTTGATCGGGCTGACTGGGAGGCTTTGCGTTGCTTCTATGCTAACTCTCCTTGAATGGACTTGTTTGTTTCTGAAGGCGCGTCGTCATTCTCTGCTGATAAGGTGGGGACTGTAATCGTTAATGGGATGAGCAATGAGCAGGGTCATTCCTTCTTCATCTGAGTCTTTTTCTCCTCAAAATCCATTGTTCGATCGCGCCTGCTCTCTTGCTATTTCGGCTAGAGACATCGCGTATCGAAGGTGGAAAAACTCTCCTTCTACTAACACTCACGCTAATTTTCATTCAGCTAGGAATTGTTGCAGGGATATTCTTCGACGAGCAAAGCAGACTTTCACGAAACGTAGGTGTGCTGAGCTTCTAAACTCTCTTACTGATAAATCTTTCTGGCCTCATGCCAAAAACATCTCTAACAACTTCTGTAAATCTTCCTTTCCTCCTCTTATTCACTTTGATGGTTCAGTTGCTGACACTTCAACCGAAAAGGCTAATCTCTTCGTCCTCCTATTCTCCTCTAATTCAATCCTGGACGACTTCGGTAACCCTCCTCCTACTTTTCCTTTCAGAGATCCCATTCTGTTACCTGTGATTATTACATTTGATCAGGTTCATGGGCTTCTGAAATCTATGAAGGCAATGAAGAAAAGCGGTCCGGATGGCAATCCTCCCCGAGTTTTAAGGGAGTGTGCTTCTGAGTTGGCTCCGTCCCTCGTTCAACCCTACTCTCTATGCCTCAATACTAGTACTTTCCCTCAGTGTTGGAAGCGCGCATTGGTCCAGCCTATTCCGAAGGGTAGCCACTCTGATCTTTTCAACTATCGCCCTCACTTATATTCTGTCTAAGATCTTTGAAACCATTCTCATCTCTCACTTCTTGGATCATTTGGAATTTCATTCCCTTCTTTCTGATCATCAGTATGGCTTTCGACGTTCGAGGTCTACTGGTGATATACTTTCCTATCTCACAGATTTATGATCTTCTGCCCTTAGGGACCATGGGGAGACTTGTGTGGTGACGCTTGACATATCTAACGCATTTGACCGGGTATGGCATGCTTCACTGCTTTCCAAGCTCCTCTTCTTTGGGTTCCCTCCTTCTCTTTGCTTACTTATGTCTAGATTTTTTCTAATTGTTCCATTTCGACTTCTTCTTCCTTTCCTGTCATTTCAAATCTGCTCCTTCTTTGCATCTAGAGTTGCCTCTCGTCTTCATCTTTCCGATTCCATTCTTGCAGATCTGGATAGAATTTCCCAGTGGGGTCGTCTCAACCTTGTGAAATTCAACTCTTTAAAAACTAAACTTCTAGAGATCTCCCTCTCAAAAACACATTCTAACTTTTCTGTTTCTTTCGATGTTTCTCCCATCTCTCCTGTTGACATTATAAACATCCTTTCCTACACATAAACAAAAAAATGTATTGGAAACCTCATATCACAATAGTTGCTTGGGCAGCTTCAAATAAGCTTGGAGTACTGATTACACTGCGAGAATTTTTTTCCTCCTCGCAGTTACTCCAATTATTCAAGGGTCTCATTTGCCCTTGTATAGAGTACTGTTCTCATATCTGAGGTGGCTCAAGTTTCACCCATCCTTTGGATAAGGTTGAGTCAAAGCCTAAAAGACTTATAAATTTATAAACTTGACTCTTTGTCTTTGCGACACGAAGTTGGTGCTTTGTCTCTTTTCTATAGATTCTGCAACGGCAAATGCTCGAGGTAACTATCCACCCGTATACTTCCACCTTTACGTCGTCCTCGTAGCACAAGGGGTGCATTGTTTGCGCACCAATTTTGCGTGGACATAGGCAACTTCAGGCTTGTCCGCTTTGGTGCCTCTTTCTTTCCTGCCACATCTGTTCTATGGAACTCTCTCCCATCTTCTGTTTCCTGCTGAATTTAATCTCAATTTCCTTAAAGCCTGCGTCTGCCCTACCTAAGAAATTTGCGTTAGGTGGTTCGTTCAGGGGTTGCTTTTGAGTTTTTTTCATATTTCTTTTATTTTTTTTTATTTTTTTAATTTATTTTTTTACTCATTTTACTTTATTTTTATTCTTCTGACACCCCCTCCTTGAATAGGGCTTTGCCCGTGAGTGGTGGTGAAATGCCATATATATATATATATATATATATATATATATATATATATATATATATATATATATATATATATATATATATATATATATATATATTATATATATATATATATATATATATATATATATAATATATATATATATATATATATATATATAATATATATATATATATATATATATATATATATATATATATATATATATATATATATATTATGAATAATAGAGCAAAAATGAATGCAACATTTATTTAATCTTAAGAATTATATAAATAAGTTAAAGTCGACGTTTCGATCATACTGTGATCATCATCAGGACACTGAAAATTTAAAAATGAACA
>SEYY01013935.1:22500-31065 GCA_009176605.1 Armadillidium nasatum | reverse complement strand
TCCGAAAGAGGGAAGTTTGAAAATCAAAGCATTGTGCCAGACTCTACCGAAAGCTTTCGATATGTCCAGCTTGACAAAAAAAGATTCACCGAAATTTCGAAGAGTGGAGGACTACCGTTTTGTTTTCATCTGAACTCTTCTCCCTTTTGCCTTTAATTCAACCTTAGTCAATTCCGGAGCAACTCCTCCTCCTTCAACTCCCTCCAACTCATTTATGCGGAAAATTGTAATTTCTTTTGAAGATGTCATTTATGCTCTCTCAGAGCTTAGCACTAAGAAGGTTTACGGTCATGATTGTATCTTTCCTGTGATTCTCAAAATTTATGCTTCCGAGCTTGCACCCAGTCTAGGTAAGCAATTTCGTTTTTGTCTTTCTACTTCAACTTTCCCTTCTTGTAGGAAACTTGCGATCATTCAGCTCGTGCCGAAGAAGGGGGAACCCTCCTAACCCTCAACTACCGCTCCATTTCTTTAACCTCCTTTCTTTCAAAAGTTTTCGAATCTATCCTTAACAGGAGGATTTAGAAACATCTCAATTCTTCTAATCTTATCTCTTATCGCCAGTATGGCTTTCGTTAGAAAAGATCAGTTGATCTTCTTTTCCTTATCTCCGACTCTTGGTCTTCTGCATTTTGATGAGTCTTTTGCTTTCGCACTGGACATATCAAAAGTCTTCGATAGGTTCTGGCACAAAGCTTTAATTTCTAAACTTCCATCTTTCGGAATCCATCCTCCTCACTCTAGTCCTTTCTCTGATTTTCCTTCCGATTGTTCTATAGCTGTTGTTATAGACGGCCACCGTTCATCCTTTAAATCCATTAATAGTGGTGTTTCTCAGGGTGATTTCAGTCCTATCCTCAACACCTCTTCCCCTTTTCATTGATGATCTTCTCTCAATTACTTCATCATCTATCCACTCCCGTGCTGATGACTCCACCCTTCATTACTTCTTTCAGTTTGAAAGACGTCCATCTCAGCAACAGTTAATTGATGCTAGAAGTGGCCTTGGATTTCTAATTGAGGTAGAGAAAACATGGACGTTTTCAATGTCGCAAAAACTCGATTACCACATCGCTCTACTCGACACAACCTTCCACACAACTAGAACATCTTCTAAAACACACAACTCAATATTCTCGGTGTTTCTTCCTTTCGTGATCTTTCTTGGAAGAATCGCATTGCTTCTCTTTCTAAACAGGCTTCTAAGAGGTTGGGTGTAATGAGGCACCTCTTAGAATTTTTAAGACACGACAGTTGCTTTCTCTTTATAGAGTTGTTGTTCGCCCCTATATGGAGTATGCCTCACATCTGGGGTGGTTCCATACATTAAGCTCTCCATGACAAGGTGGAGTCTAGAGCTTTTCATCTCATCAACTCTCCGTCTCTCACAAGTTCTCATCAATCTCTTTCTGCCCTTCGAACTTTTGCATCATTCTCTCTATACTATCACAATTACAATGGACATTGCTCTTCTGAATTCTCCCGCCACATACCTTCTCTATTAAGAAGGGCTCGTGCGACACGTCTTTCTACACAGTCTCATTCTTTCTCTGTCCAATTCTCAGACCCCAGATTAACCGCTATGCACACCTTTACATGTACTCTACTGTTAAAGTCTGGAACACCACACTCCCTTTATCTGCTTCCCCAACTTCTTTGACTTGCACACTTTCAAGCGCCACATATCGGGACAAGTCGGCGTTTAAGGATTAGGTTTCGGTATTGCTCCAACTCTGGTGGAAATTAGTAGGCCTCTGGCATTTGGCCACCAGAGGATATATATATATATATATATATATATATATTATATATATATATATATATATATATATATATATATATATATATATATATATATATATATATATATATATATATATATATATATATATATATATATATATATATATATTATATTATTATATATATATATATATATATATATATATATATATCCTTTGGTGGCCAGAGGCCTACTAATAACCACCAAAGTTGGGAAATTCTTCCGATGGGTGAAATTGAAAACCAGCATACCCCAATACACCTCATTTGAAAATGTATAGTTTAATTAAAGGAAGTTGGGAAAATTGATAAAGGGAATGAGTTTCAGACTTTACAAGCGGAGTTCATGTAAGACTAAACATAGAGATTAAGTCTAGTGTCAGAGAATTGGAAAGAAAAAGGATGAGACTGTGTAGAAAGGAGTGAGGTTGACTCACCAACATAAAAAGATACCGAGAAAATTTGTAAGAGCAAAATGGGTGATAAGACGAAAATCCCTACATTCCACCTTTTCAAGGAGAGCTGTGTGAATGAAATACATGGACGAGTAACCCTCTCTAAAGAACAAGCAAGCGAAGTGAAGTGAAGAAATTTCAAAATTTGTTTAGAAAGAGAAATGATTTGATCCTTCCAAAGAAAGAAACCGGGAAAAAGATACTCAGAGAATATCTAGGACAGATAAAGATTTGAGTTGTGTTTTCGAAGATGTCATAGTTGTGTGGAATATTATGTCGAGTAGAAAGATGGACGAACTGAGTTTTTGAGGTACTGAAAACAACTATGTTTTCTCTGCTCCATAATGAAATTCAAGAACGATAAGGGGTTAGTTTCTCCAGGGCTACCCTCCTAGCGATAATTAATTGCCGTTAAGTTGGATGGACTTAAAAATGAAAGAGTTAATGGAGGGAATTTTTATTGGTTTAGGAGGTGATTATTAATGAAGTAATTAAAAGAAAAAGTCACAAATGAAAAACAGAAAAATATTTGGTGATAGAACATATATCAGAGGAACCCACAATTAACAGACTAAAAGGATGAATGGTGAAGGTCTACAACAAATGTTTTAGAACGACTGGGAAGTGAATCAGACACACGGCCACAGAAGTTTAGAAATTAAAGCTTTGTGTCATACTCTATTGAAGCCTTTTTGTATGCCTAGTGCCACAGCAAAAGATCCTCAGAAAGGCCATAAAGATGAGTACCAAGAGTCAGAGAAAAGACATAGATCACTAGTAGAGTATTCCTTACGAAATACGACACTCCTTCATTACACTATTCGAAATAAATGCACTTGATATTTCTTTATTTAAATTCAAAATTAATGAAAGTAAAAAATATAAGTAAAAATTCAAAGTTAAAATTTAAAAAAAATATAAGAACAGAAAATGATAAGCATAGAGTTTGCAATCTTCACACAAAATTGATGTGGGTGCATGGCACTCCTCGTGCTGCGAGATTGTGTGCTAGAGTCACGTGACAGATAGGAAGTTTGAAGTAGGGAAGAGTTTATTCGCCTTAAACTCAAACCTGTCCAAAGTACAAGCGAGCTAGAGCCACTATCCCCTTCCCCTCACACACACAACCGCTTCCCAAATGAGAGAACTGTACTCTATACATGGTGGATAAGACCCTTATATAATGGGAGTAAATATAAGAAAGTAAATTAAAGTAAATATAAGAACATGAAAAATTACAAGCATTGAGTTTGCAATATTCACACAAAATTCATGTGAGTGCATGACACTTCTCGTGCTGCGAGGGTAACGCAATGGTGGTGGAATTGGAATGGTTAGTTACTAATAGCACCTACCAATATAAGACCCATAGAAAAGAGATTGTGTGCCAAAGTCACGTGGTATATATATATATATATATATATATATATATATATATATATATATATATATATATATATATATATATATATATATATATTATATATATATATATATATATATATATATATATATATATATATATATATAATATATATATTATATATATATATATATAATTATAATATATAATATATATATATATATTATATATTATATATATATATATATATATTATATATATATATATATAAATTTATATATATTATATTATATTATATTATTATTATATATATTAAATATTATATATACTTATTATTGGGATTTTTTTCAAGAAAGATAACGAGAAAAGAGAAACACCGAAAATATTAAAGACAGCCAAATGTTTTAGTTGTGTGCTTTCGAAGATGTCATAGTTGTGTGGAAGGTTGTGTCAAGAAGAGAGATGGAGAAATTGAGTTTTTAAGGCGGTGAAAACTACCATGTTTTCTCTGCCCTAATTTTAAATACGAGATAAATCAGACGTTAGCTGCTCCTAACTCACCCTCTTTGAGTCTATATATATATATATATATAATATATATATATATATATATATATATATATATATATATATATATATATATATATATATATATATATATATATATATATATATATATATATATATATATATATATATATATATATATATATATATATATATATATATATATATATATATATATATATATATATATATGATAAACCTTATTAGCAGTGATAGAAATTCCAGTAGGTGTAACCTTGTGTACAGATGTCAAAGATTATTAACCCCATAGGTTATTTCCTTAATAGACTCATGCCATTACTAATAGGATCTTCGACTATGTGCCAAAAACCTAAGTAATTTTCATTTGTTGACATAGGTTCCCATTGAAACTAAAACAAAACCAATGGACCTTTTTATTTTGGAGATTAAATTTAATTTTTTTCCATACTCCAGCGGAAAAGACGAGATGCCGCATCTTGGTGGCATCTCTTCCCACGTTCATGAGAGCTGGGATTTAATAAATAAGTTGTAAAACTTAATAGTAGAAACTGCGAGATTATTTGGTAGATCTAATTTAAACTCAAAATAATGGAAGGTATGCTAACGAAGCTAAAGCATCCTTTTATTAATACATTTTAATTCCATCCTCGCTGAAGGCAAGCAGCATTATACCTGTCTCTGAAACGAGCAAATTATGTGATCAATGCATATCTGCTTATTCTACACCATCGATTACATCTCCTCCCTTTTAAGTAGATTTCATGTTCCTACCAATTCCACCGACAGCTGTGACTGTTCCCTCTCCGACGGGTGTGTCGGATATAATTTTCAATATCCAAATTCAATTGTCACCCGACCCTTCTCAAAGCAGACTTCTCTTCCCACCTTGCACTTTATGCAGGTTCAGAGCTAGTTTTCACTGATGGTTCCAAAACGATGGACGGAATGAGAGTATCTGACGTTTTTCCGGACTGCATTTTGTCTAACACTCTTACATCTTGGTTGTCTTTTTCGGCAGAATCAGTAACATTGATTCGTTATATATACGATATTGGTACTCAAATGACGGCAAATCGCGTACCATTTTTTCAGACTCTATGTGTCCTCTAGGAACTTTTTTATCTCCATAATCCAAAGACACTTCTGTTAATTACATGTTCGAAAAAATGCTTTGAATTTCTACTTGATCTCCTCTTACGTTAATTTTCTTAAGGTTAGGTTAAGAGACGGATGAGTGTTTCAAGTAGCTACTAATGAAATCCAATAGTACTTTCCTCTCCCAAAGTACAACACGCCTCATCTCCCGTACTGATTACTACAACCTCCTTTAAAATTGTTTTCTCTCATACTGGCAAGACAGTTGGAAAGAAGGCATATGGAATCTGCACCTTTACAAGAACTCATAAAATATTTACAATTTAGGAAAACCAACCTATCTTTAATTGACTGCATCGGTCTATTAAACTTCATAGAAAAGTTTCACACTAACTCTTGCTTTTCCAAGGTTCTAGGAAAATTAATTTACTCTATCAACACTGAGAAATACAATTTAAGCTTTATATAAATTCAAATATAATATTTATTAAATTATAATAAATATACTTCAATATATGTGTTGAATCATTTTCAGTAAAAATACACGAAAATATTTAAACCAATATTTTCTCTTTATCGGGGCGGTTACATGAAATATATTAAGAATCAATATTCTTGGGGGATGATTATTGTCATAAAATGTAATAAAAGAAAAAGTTATTTAAACTATATTTTGTTATAAAAATCATCAATCAAATAAATACGCTTATGTCAGAATTTAAAAATAAAAATAAATATTAAATATTAAGTAGAAAATAAGGTATAAAAATTATATCAATATGTCGTATTTTTATTTTTGTATAAAAGTCATTCAAATAAATATCCTCATGTAATAAATAAAAATAAAAAATAGATTTTAAATGGAAACTAAAATTAAATTTTATTCCTTCATTCTTAAAAATAATTTCCTAGAAATTAAAAAGTAATAGCTGACAGCAATTGTGGAGTTTAAACTTTCTTCGATTTCGGGCTGGTATAAGTCTTCATCGATGTTTTATCATAACGTGGCTGAAAAATAAAGTTTGCACATATGTCACTACAGTTCAACATAACATTATATGATTACAAATTAAATGGTCTTCACATGTTATGAAAATATTACTAAAAAAAATGTCTAAGATAACTAAGACACCTTAAGCATGCACTACTTAATCTTTAAAAAAAAAAAAAATAAAAATGTTTGCCCCATGAGCAGTTAATTTTTGCTACCTAATTGAACCTTCGATTCCTATTTAAAATTTTTGCATTAAAATCAAGTAATATATGAATATGAAACGTGAGTTAGAACTCGTTTGCTTTTTATATCTCTTCATAGTTTTTTTTATGATCATGACACATTCGAAAATGTCTTTTTACTATAAATACCAAACCATTTCTAGAGAAGAAGGCACTCGGGTAAACAGCGAGAGTAACTATGAACTTAGTTATTTCTTTGCTGTTTAGCTTACTCGTATAGTAATAGTTCATGCTAGTTAAAAGGGGTCCATTGTCGGCCTCCTTATGATTGTTCGGCATATGATTCCTGCCGCTAGTCCTTTTAGCTTCACTAGAACCCTGAAGGGTGTAGGCGTGATTTTACTGCAGAGGTCTGTATCTTTCACCCTTTATTTTCCTTGTAGTAGATAGTGTATTGGTAAGTGGTAGATGACGATTTTTTTTTTAACACATCACCACCACTCACAGGCAAAACCCCATTCAAGGAGGGAGTGTTAGCAGAATAAAAATGAAGTAAAAGAGTACAAAATACAAAAAATAAAAACTACCCCTTCAGGTCCCACCTAACGCAAATTTCTTAGGTGAGCGCAGACGAGGGCTTTAAAGAAATTGAGATTAAATTCGGAAGGAAATACAGAAGATGGGAGAGTTCCACAAAACAGAGGTGGCAGGAAAGAAGGAGGCACCACAGCGGACAAGCCTGGAGTTGCCTATGTCCACGCAAAATTGATGCGTGGACATTGAACCCCTTGTGCTGCGAGGACGCCGTAAAGGTGGAGGTATACGAGTGGATAGTTCCCTCGAGCATTTGCCACTGTAGTACCTATAGAAAAGAAACAAGACACCAACGTTACGTCGGAAAGATAAAGAGTCAAGACAAGAGAATTAGAAAGAGTGGGGCAGTTTATAAGTCTCTTTTAGCCTTTGACTCAACCCTATTCAAAAGACGGATGAAACCTAAGCCACCCCAGATATGAGAGCAGTACTCCATACACCCGTATGAGGAACTTTTGATTGCCGTTACTGGGGGAATGTGTACTTTGCGCTCTACATAATCTCTTGGGGTCCCGTATCGAACAAGTCAGGTGCTAATCGAAGGAACGAGAATGGAGATGTATAAGACAATAGCTCGACTTAAATAATCTTCCTGGGAAGCGGCTGCCTTCTCACCGCGCATTATAGATAACAGGATAAAATTTTGAGTGCATATAAGATTTGGGGGGGGGGGGGGAGTTAATCCTTTATTCAGATAACTTTTGAATACCCATCCATTCTTTTAATTTCTTACTTTTTTCTAATTCTCATTGGTAAAGCGGATGGATATACAAAACAATTATGTAAATTAAAAAGATGTAACTCGCTCAATCCTACATGCCTTCAAAATTTAATTAACATTGATCTGATTAACAAAAAAAGAAAAAAAAAAATATTGTCGCAATTTTTCATTTATGAAAATGTTTTATACTTTTCATACGATTTTGGGCACAACCTTTTTTTGGGAACATCAAAATTTCATCGCAAGGGATTTTAGATAATCAAACCATCACTGAATATTTCAATTTTCAAGTAATTTCAAAAAAATTTATGTACTCGATATGCCGAGGTCGCTATTTGGTTTTCAAACTTCAATAAAACAAAAACTGATGGATAGAGAAAAATACGTTTTAGAGCTCGGCCAACGCTGCATTTATTTTAGAAGTTTCTTTAGAAGATCAAACATTGACAATCTTGCATTTGCAGTTGGTATTTATACCCATGCATTTTCTTTTCTTATTAATGATGTTAAAGGTTTCAGAATCTCAGAAGTTCACTTTTCAACAATGTAGTTTCAAACAATCAGTCTAAATCCCTGGTTTTGTCAGCAATCAAGTATTATACAATGATCTTTTTGAGGAAGTCAAAATTAAATATATTGTTGACCATTCAATAGTTTTATTGAGAAGCAATAGAAGTTGTAATAATCCGAATTCCGAAATATCTTAGAAATAACATGGGTTTAATATATTTATCAATTAGCTACAATATAAGCTAACTATTAATCAAAATATAATACAAGTATTATTTGTGAAGCAGTGTAATAAATTCGTTTTCATGCATGGTTATAAA
>SEYY01013935.1:0-20000 GCA_009176605.1 Armadillidium nasatum | reverse complement strand
ATTATTTTCTTTTCAGGTGAAAGACTTATGAATATTATTTTTATTTTTTGGGATTTGAATATTTGGTATTTATAAGTATTTGACATTTAAAATGCAACAATTTTATATTTGAAAGTGAGGATATTTTAGGTTTAGTTTAGTATTAAGGAATAAATGCTACATTTTTCAATGAAAAATGAGGATGGTAATTAAGGTCGCTTCTTTTGTTAGAGATCTTAATAAAATAAATGCTACATTTTTTGACATTTCAGAAAATGAGGATAGTTTAATGGGTAACCTTTAAGAATAAGCAATCAAAATATAATTTAATTTTGATTTCATTGACATGTTTCATATTAAATTTAAAATTCTTATTTTTTTTTTCTTTTAATGTTGCCATGTTACCTCAATACCCTAACTTTGGAGGAAAAACAGTTCAAAAGAGAAAAACTAATGTTAAATACATTACTTTTTCTTTCTTCCCCCCAGACTTTATATATATATATATATATATATATATATATATATATATATATATATATATATATATATATATATATATATATATATATATATATATATATATATATATATATATATATATATATATATATATATATATATATTAATTAATTTATAAATTAACATAGTGAGATAAATTAAGTTCCTATGACCTAAGGGTTACAAAAGAAGAAGAAGAAATTAAAAAATACAAACCAACTAAAAGAACGCTTCAGGGCTTTTAGAGGGAAATTAAGATCACGAGCGTATGAAGTTGAGTTTATAAATGAAAACTTAATTTTCTATTAATTTTCTCTCTATTTAATTAAAATCAAGCCTGAAATCAGTGGTTTTATTGGGAGTACAAGGGACCGGTCCCTGAAGCTTCAATCATCTTCAGGAAAATATTACCAGCAAATAAGGTGAGAAAATTCATTCATTTATTGACCTTAGATCCCAACTTGATTCTTAGCTCACTGTGTTTGGGTATAAATTAATAATTATTATTATATTTTTTTATACGATACCCCGGTTTTCTTGATTAACTTTATTTTTAGTATATAGGGGACAATTTCCTCTATAAGTAATTTTAATCAAAGATCCTTTTTTACTTAACTTAGGCACCTGCCAGAGTTGGGTTGACTGAGGTAATAAAAATATTCATACCATATTTTTTTTCGTAAATAATATTTTAAAGCTATTCATTTTTTATTAAACCTAATATAGGTAATTAATATGGGTTTGTCTAAATTAGTGTTCAGTGAACCTCCTTGAGCATTACCCCAAAATGTATTTGTGTAAAATGATTTTACCCTGTAGAAATGAACGTGATGAGAAGCAAACTAATTACTTTTAAAATTTATGCAAATATTTGTCATCCATTAAACTGAATCCGAAAAAAAATCATTGCTACCTTTCTTATTCTTTTTGACTCCAATACAGAAGCTTTGATCCAAATGCTGAAATTTATTCTCATGCAAAATTTTGTTGATATTTTAATATCCTGTTATCCCAAATGACAAAAATCTGCAAATAACATTTTTAAAACAATAGCATCTGGAATTCACAATAATAATTTTTAATGTACGGTTAAAATGAATATTTGTGTTTGTGTCTGTTAAATTGTAAAGTAAATAGTGAATTAGATTATATTCGTATACAGTATGAAGCTGAGACAATTGAATTTTTTCCTTAGATACATGTTTGAAAATAGGAATCTTTGCAGTTGGTGTGAGTGTATATAAATACAAAAAAAGATTAGGCTCTAAGCAAATTTCCAGAGTGTTCTGCTAAATTTTTTATGGCAAATCATTGCTGTCCTGCAAGCCCATTGTCAATTTAGAGGATCTTCTAACATTTGGTATTGCATGCAAGAAACTGAGAACTGAAAAAAGGCTTGAAGCTTGTCATAGTGTAAAGACTTACAAAATGAAGTATGAAATTTGAGTGTGGTTACTTTATAGCTGATGCATACTGAAGAAAAGGAAATTATTGGATAATTTTAGAAGTATAGGTTGTGTGTTTTCAAATTTATTTTCATTTGTAAAATATAATTTTCATATGTAATGGAAAACTAAATTATACATAATTATGTTTTAGTTCACTTAAGAATCAGATGTTTCATCTCAGCAGAAACAAATGCAAAGTAAATAGCAATAGTAAATGGTAATATGATATTTATAATAAAATATAGGCTATGTGATTCTTAAACTGAGTCCTTAATGTTTCAAGGATATGGCAAATTAAATCTGGTTAGTTTTATTTTATTCATTCAGGTGAAATATTTTAGTTTTTAATATTTTTTTTATTACGCGCCCACATACGTACGCACGCGCGCACACACATACGCAGGCATATATATATATATATATATATATTATATATATATATATATATATATATATATATATATATATATATATATATATATATATATATATATATATATATATAGGGATGGAGCGATACCAAAATTTTTACCGATACCGATACCTAAAAATATATATATATATATACCGATATGCTTTACTCTTATCCAAAAATACCGATACCGATACCGATACTTATATCCTATATATATATATATATATATATATATATATATATATATATATATATATATATATATATATATATATATATATATATATATATATATATAGGGAAACCCCGCTTAACGCGACTTCGATATTTGCAATATGCAGTTAGCACGATTCAAATAAATGTTGCCCTTTCCCAATTAACGCGATACGAATAATAGTAAGTTATAAAAATTGTCAGAGTAGAAAATGCGCGGTTGCTTTCCATGGTGATTGCGTGTATACAGCGCCACGTTGCAGATGGTGATACTTGGCAACACTAGTATGTCGGTGCAAGTGTTAAAGATGGTGGTTACGACGATCAGAAAATTTTCAATGTAGACGAAACGGACCTTTTTTGGAAAAAAAAGACCATCCAAAACTTTTTTGGCAAGAAATGAAACATCACAACCGGGATATAAGGTAGCTGAAGATCGCATTACACTTTTCTTAGGAGGCAATGCAGAAGGGGATTTTAAGCTTAATCGTATGCTTGTCTACCCTTCAGAAAATCTCAGGTCTCTAAGAGGGTTTAATAAGCGAACCATGCCAGTTATTTGGCGCTTCAAATAAAAAATCATGGATAACCAAAACTGTCTTTCAAGACTGGTTCATTTCATATTTTTGTCCTACTGTGAAAGATTACTGTAAAGTCAGAACATCGACTTCAAATCCCTTTTTCTTTTAGACAATGCTCCTGGCCATACTACTACTACTACTCTCAACGATCAAAATGAAAATGTCAAAGTCGTATTTTTGCCGCCGAATACGACCTCTCTGTTGCAACCAATGGGTCAAGGAACAATAGGGACATTCAAAGCTTTTTATCTCCGAAGAACATTTGCTCAGGTTTTAAAGGCAACAGATGGGGAAACCAAAATTTCTTTACCAAAATTTTGGAAAAAATAAGATATACGACAAGCAATTGAAAATATTCAGATGTCATGGGAAGAAATCATTGAATCTAACATGCGATCTATTTAGAAGCATATCTTACCGCACTGTACAAATGACTTTATAGGTTTTGAGAAACAAACTGATATAATTATTGATGAAATAACTTTGTTAGTGCAGGATTTTGGCTTTGATGAAGTAGATTGTGCAAATACCAGATATCTGGCCGGATACTCGGATACTAAAAAAAAAAAAAAAGTCGGATATCCAGCCCATCCATATATATATATATTATATATATATATATATATATATATATATATATATATATATATATATATATATATATATATATATATATATATATATATATATATATATATATATATATATATATATATATATATATATATATATATATATATATATATATATATATATCCCCAGATTTTTTTTATTTTTTGGGAGGAAAAGTTTAATAGGGCTTTTATAATATAAAAAATATTTTTACCATTCCCTAACTCAACAGGCGATATCTGGTCATATATAATTTACGAAGCTTATTATTTTATGAATAATAATTGAGAATGAGTGAAAACTGTAAAGAGGATTTCTGTATCTAACCAATTTAAAATAATGATGAAGATCTAGCACACAACTACATTCTAGTTTAAAACACTATAACATCTGAGAAATATGTGTTTTAATACACCAAAATGTAGTTTCGCCTGCATATCCACAAGTATACCAAGAAAAGTAAGTGTTTAGAAGTACTAATTTCCATTTTATTAATAGACGCTGGTTGAATTGCGACAGCCTAATGCGAATGAACGAAAAGCAGCTACTATCTGCCACAACAGTATGAAATAAAATGTTTTCAAACACAGACTTTATCAAACAAATCCGGTGTGAATGCATGTACTCGAGGGTGAATATAGTACAATTGTGGGACATTTAAAAAAAAAATAAATAAATTTTAAAAAATAAACAAATTTCTATGCGAGTCTTGTGTTTAAATAGCTCTGCTGTTCAAGTTGAATAATATGCTCAAACTGTAAAGAAAAGAACTCATCTGAAAAATAATTTATAAACCTTAATGAAAAATCTACAAACAGATATTAATAATTTTTCAAGTTTTAGAATGCTTCTGAATTGCTGTAGCAGGAAAGGAACAAAAAGATGAAATTAAAGTTGTCTGCAACGGATATTATTGGAGAGGAGAAAGTATTAATATTCTGTGAGTCATATTAATACGGAGAGTTACGACCTTAAAAATGCAAAACCATTTTTATGAACTCTACAGAATGAGGAAAATGAATTTGAAGTTATCAGATATAAGGTACGTTGTAAAGAGTATAAAGTACTTCTTTCCAAGGTTTTCACTTTATACAGAGAGATTCTGTGTTTTCCATACATGAGAAGGTTGTGCATGTCTTTATGGTCAAAGGGCAGCAGATCACAATGGAATATTTTCATTCACTGCAGAAAGTACATTATAAAATCTCTAATGCGTAAAGGCCAGAGACGACTATTGCATTACAAAATGGACGGAACGGATTTTGCTAGAGATGTACCGATACCAGTAAAGAGGCCGATACCGATACTCTATTTTTTTAAGGTGCCGATACCGATACTTTTATTATAAGAAATACACAGTAATAAGATAGAAAATTTGTGTACTGCTAGGCAACTGAGGATTGCATTCAATGTACAACCAATACTTAGTCATGTATTTCATATTTGGTTGTGCCCATATCTTTTAATAATTAAAATAAATGTAAATATAATACTAATAACTTTTTTATGTTTGTGTTTATTCAAAAAATATTCCATTTCCATTTTCCAGTAAGTATTAACAAAGTTTAGCTACTCGCTTTTATGTTTTAACATGATTACAATTTGCAAGAAGATTCTTTAACTAGCTACAATATAAAGAATAAAAATAATGAAAGAAGAGACCTCAATTAATCAGCAGAAAAGACAAAATATAAAAAACGCTATTATTCAAACATGACATAATATACTCCTTTAAGGTAAAGACATCACTTAGTAGTCGAATTCAAAGTATCGGAGTATCGGCCATTTAAAATTAACCAATACCGATACCCAAAAAATGGCCGATACTGCCGATACCGATACTATCGGTACATCTCTAGATATTGCATTACAGAATGGGAGTATCTTCAATGCATTTTTAAGGAACTATTTTGCTTAAAGACTTTTCTACAAAAATTGTTTATCTCAGATGAAGAATGTCAAGGAGGAGAGAAAATAAAACACTTTGGATAAGTTTAAAAGAAAAATACTATTGGTCCTGCAAAAGGATACTTTCTTCTTTACAAATAAATGCTTAACTTGCCTATAGGAATTTTTTGTCATAATTGTTATTTAGGTTTAACTTTTCTAGATCAATATCGGAGTCTTCATAGTTAAGTAAAATCTGAAAATAGAACTTTCAAGGAAAATGTAATACAATATATGGTGGGTATAAATTGAAACTTTCTCAAATTCATCTTTGTTTTCAACCTTCATTGTTGCACCAACAGTATTTTTCTGTCATCAAATACTAAATATACTCAAGTTAGATGAGTTACCGTCGTTCTATAGAAAAGTTCAACTGCATATTATAATGTGAAAAACATTTCTACAATATTAGGAACTGAAATCAGTGAGCAAGTAAAAAAGAAAAAAAATAACATTAAGTGCTTTTAAAATTAATTATGAATTTTTCTGATAAAATAGGAACGTTTACAATAAAAAGTTGAGTAAATTACCCGTTTAAATGCCGATCCAACAGATTTACCCTCATTAGGTTTTTGTCCGGAATCCTTTTCTTTTACAATAGTCCTTGACATTGGAGTAATGTTGGCTTTCGGAATTTCTCGCTTTAAAACAGGTCTGCAATATCGAATATTTGATGATCTTCGTATTGCATCAAACTTATCATCTGTGTCACTTTGAATCTGAAAAAAAAATCCGTTAAGCAACTGTAATATATTTTAATTTTCCGATGATGAGAAAGACCAGAGGACATGGAATACCACCAGAGTTGGAAAGTTTTAGTCAAAACCAAATCAATAAAATCCTAATATGACCTATACACAGCGTTTGAATGGGGGGGAAACAAAAAGAAAAAAAAAAAAGGATATGTGTTCTAAACTTTACCATTAGTGTACATGTAAAATTGAGCATAGTTATTAAGTCTGAGGTAGGAGAGCTGAAAAAAAGGATTGAAATTGTGTAGACTGATGAGTATCAAGACTGAAAGAGCGATAGTATGAGGAGTGATGGAACAGCTTGATGGCAGAAAACACACCAGTGTCAGTGAGCAGGAAAAGTTAATAAGAAAAGCCTTTGATTACACCTTTTCAAGAAGAGTTGCATGAGTTAAGCCACCCTAGATATTAATGATGGGCCTGATATCCGGTTATCTAGCTAATATCCGGTAAAATTAAATCTTAATCATAAGAATTAAAATTTTCAAATTCATGAAATACACAATATGTTCTATCTTTTTTGAACTTTTGTATACTGTACACTTTAATAATTTGAAAACTTTAGTTCTTATAATTAAGAACTTTATTTTTACAGGATATCCAGCCGGACAATAATACTATCCGGCTGGATAATCGGATACCAAAAAACAAGCCGTATAACCAGATAGCAACCGGATATCCGGCCCATCCCTAATTTATTTGGGTCAAGTTATTATATAAGGTTATAAAAAGAGTATTGCGTAATAGTGTGTATAAAAAGGAGTGTCTACCGGTTAGACCTATAGACACTTCTTTGAGAAAGATGAGGATAATGTGAGAAAGGAAAAGTACCATTGAGAATAAGCATTAGAGCGAAACGGTATGTTCATTACCATCACATATACCTTATTTGGGGGTAATCCAATTGTTAGGAAGTACCAACGTCTACCCCTGCATATACAGATGCGAAAGTAAATAAGTTAATATAGTTAAAATAAAGTATATAAAATTGCAAAGCACTTAAAGATATTTTACTAGAGTTTTTACCATGATAAATTATAATTAAATAATCTACTTAGAAAATACAAACAATAATGGCAGAATCCAAACAAATTTCTTTCTTACATCAACAGCAAAACCATCTGAACTATCTGAATCTGGCGCCCGATAAACAGGTGAAAGAAATGTAACAGCTTTGCTAGTCTGTCTTTCACTTTGATTGGAATTCTGCTTTAAAATGCTATGACGGTTTTTGAGAGGAATTCGAAGTCTCTGAAATATAGAATAAAACTAATTTATTTACTATTATCATATGTTATTTATTATTTTTAATTTTAATTTTAAACATTAGGCAACAATGCCTTAGCGTCTACAGCTATAGGTTTATGCTTTAATATCTGAAGATCATGGTTATTTGAAAACGTGAAACCCCTTTTTTGTTAACAGATTCTGTGTCGTATCCAATTTTTTTTACATATTTGGATGTTCAAACCCAGCTGCCAGCAATAATTCATAATATCTAATTTTTTACTTCTTAGTCTCTATTCAATTAAATTTTCAGAGTTTTATCGGCTTTCTTGATTTTACGATTATCTACTTTCTCTCTTATCATTATGAAACTTCAATAGTGGTGTCTATTCTTTATGAAACCACCTATGTTAACTATCCTCACCACTTAAGCCTTGTCTCTTTCTACTTCCTTCTACCTTCTAATCATCCTATTTTGTTTCAATACTTGCCTAGGCACCAATTTCCTCCCTACCTAAGAACTTCCTTTAGATCACTAGTTACATTTCTCAATATTACCTAACTAAGGAAGCATCTTATAAGCTATCACTAATATTTGGTACTTGTGGCAGGTGATTTTACTGTCCTTGCTATTTTTATTTTCTGAGATATTTTTCATGAAATATAGATTTTCAGAGAGAATATAAAATATAAAATAAGTTTTTAAAAAGCCAAATTTAGCAAAGTTCAGAAATATGATGTATGTATCTTAAATTTTTTTTCCTTTAATTACTTACTTGCGTACTTCAAAAAAAATATATATATATAAATCATGCACAGAATCAACGACAACAATAACATATGCAACTAACTTGACTGATGAAGCATTCCTATTTTACTACACATACTGGTATACATTATAAAAAAAAGCGTCAAGTTTCTGAGAAAATTCAAGGAAGAATATTTTCCACATAATTATTAAAATAAATTTTGATGTAATACTTCTCCCTGTTGATTCGTAATAAGGTTAATAAAAATGTTTTACAGGAAGTCTTCTTGAACATTTATTAGCACCTGAATGGAGTATCTTCGAAAAAGTAAATCAATGCAATAAATGATAATTAATCAAATTCAAATTATTCCCATCCACAATACTTACAAACTAGTGAAAGCTTTAGATACAAAATTAAAATGTTTACATCATTCTAGAAATCGATCATTCTAAAAATTATTGAGAAATACTTCTAAACTGAATCTAAAATTTCAATGTATAACATGTTTAAACGTAAATAAATTATACAGTGTTGTAGGATTTATTTACATCTAGCATTTTCTCTTTGTTGAATTTTATGTTCACTTAACCACTTAACGATCAATATTTAATTAGTTGGTAAACTATGTAATGCTGATATTTATTAACAATTTAAAATCGACACTCTATGGATTTTCAATTTCAGAAATATTTCATCGACCCATAAGGTCAATATCTGCAGCGTTGGAGATTTCTGTTCTAGACAAATTAATTTCTCGATTTATAAGTTATGAAAAAAAAATTCTATATTTAAATACATTTTCACCAAAACTATCTTCGACTGTCTTGAAGCTACTAATATTAGACGATAATAATAATAATAATAATAATAATAATGTTGCTGCGAACCATGCATGCAATAAAAAGAACTAGTACCATGAATTACTGATTCTAAGTTCTTACCAATTCATTTGACGCGGAACTATTCGCTGTTGAATTTTGGAATAAAGGAAGATACTGCGACGGACTTGGAGTTCTCAAGGATTCAGTATCTTCAGATTTTCTTGGACTTTCAGTTAACTGTATGCAAAACAAGAAATTCCAAAATGAGAAAAGTCTTATTACTCTTTCAGTCTTGCGTACTGTTTTAAACTGTTATTAGACTTCAATAATAATAATAATAATAATAATAATAATAATAATAATAATAATAATAATAATAATAATAATAATAATAATAATAATAAATAATAATATTTTTAATTTTAAATATAATTTTAAAAGATAATTAGAAATTAAATTATCGCCCTATTTACATTTGCTTTAACTTTCATCAAAAAAGTTAAATATTAATCCTATTAGTATGTAATATTAATTATATTAACATGCAAATTTACATTTTTAATAGCAAATTTAAGTTGATTAAACTCTTCTGTTTGCTTCGAGAATTTCTCAGTGAGACTCAAAAGTTCTTCATTCTTTTTCAAAATGTTGTCTTCCAATTTTGACTTTATAGTCAAAAGTATATCCTTGAAAATAAAGAAGAAGAAAAAAGTCAATCAAAACTACTGTTTTTAAGAAAAGAATTTGCAAAATATTTAAATTTTAAAGTTATGAATGCAATATTATAATAAGTTTATGTTAATAAATTGCATTATAAAATGCACTTTCAAATATTAGAATATAAAAACCTGGGCCTGTTGAGTTTGCAAAAGCGTCTCTTTAACTTGATCCAATTCTTTTCTCATTTCTGCATTTTCTTTACTCTTTTCTGCAACAACTGATTCACTTTCTTTTTTCAGAATCTCTGCTAGTTCCATCATTTCCTTTTAAAATAAATAATAAAAAAAAATTGTAGAAATAAATAAACATTACAGAAGCATTAACTCTAATTTACAGGCGGCGGTATTAATATAAAAACAGAACACGATTTGCTTCGTTATTGGGTGGTAATATAATTAAAATATCAACATATAAGCCACAAGAACATCGGAAAAATGAGAAAATGATGGAAAACTTTTGCAATAATTTTACACCTTAAATTTAAGCTAAAAATAATAATAATAATAATAATAATAATATAATAATAATAATAATAATAATAATAATAATAATAATAATAATAAAATAATTATAAAATCTCGAATAATAGCACAACATAGTTTTACCCGAACTCTAGATGTTGCTTCCTTATCAGCCAATTTTGCTTTCTCCTCATTCTCTTCAGATAATTTTTCAGCAGCTTTTAATTCACTTTTTGTTTTTTCGAGCTCATCTCTTAAGTTCTTTTCCGTGACGTCACTTTTTTCCTAAAGATAAAAAATTAAATATTTGTTTTTTTTTTACAAAGACGAGACAAAAATGAAGAATTAAGATTAAATAAAGATATTAATTGTTGTAACTTATTTCAGAAAGCATAGAAAAATCATTACCCTGAAATTATCAGAGGTGAGTTTCAATTCATTATAACAATTTTCAGATTCCTTTAATTGAGATTTCAGTCCTTCGATAACCTTCTCCAAATTTTCACTATTGGATTTTGTCGAGCTTTCTTGAGCCTTCAATTTACTTTCAAGATTTTGAAGTCGTGTCTTCAATTTATCGTTTCTCTTCAATTCTAAGTTTAGATTCTTTTTCCCCAAGTTAAACTAATCATCATATATATATATATATATATATATATATATATATATATATATATATATATATATATATATATATATATATATATATATATATATATATATATATATATATATATATATATATATATATATATATATATATATATATATATATATATATATATATATATATTATTTTAACAATGAAAAGAAAGACAAGAAGTGAAAATATATTTTTTTATTTATCTGAGTATCTAAAGTGAATGTTTCGCGTTCAGGTTGACCCATCCACATCATTATAATAATAAAAATATTACCACTACTACTATTCATAAAAATAATATAATAATAATCATTTATAAAACCTAGATTCCGACTTCATCATTTTAAAATTACCGATCTTCTATTCTGCTTCTGATCATTTTAAAAATGATTGGCTCAAGCTATGGAACTACTTATTTCCACAAAATAAAAAAAAAATAAAAAAATTATGCACCAATCTACAACCTCGGCTCCGTAACAATAGATAAAGTAGTATTGCTAACTTATATATAAAAAATTAATATTATGACTGATGAAAGTTCGGCTTTGGTTTTTCAAGCCTAGTTTTCTTTGTGATGACATAAGCATCGAAAATTAACTCTCACTCTTAAGTTTTCATTCAAGAGTAGTTTCTTTTACGCTTCGATCACAAACTTCATTAAACTCTATAAAGAGATTAGTAATTTCTGTGATAACTGTGAGGCTAATATTAAGGAATTCCAATGATAAAGATTTTACTGATTCTCTCTCTTATGAATAATATTACATTACAAATGTATATATATATATATATATATATATATATATATATATATATATATATATATATATATATATATATATATATATATATATATATATATATATATATATATATATATATATATATATATTTCTTTTTACAGAACGCCACCACTCACGGGCAGAGCCCTTTTCAAGGAGGGGGCACACACACCTAACGCACATCCCTCAGGTGGGCACAGACGGAAGCCTTGAAGAGAGGAATATTAAATACAGGAGGAAAAATAGATGATGGTAGAGAGTTCCACAGAATAGAGGTGGCTGGAAAGAAGGAGGCACCACAACGGGCTAGCCTGGGGTTTCCTACGTCCACACAAAATTGGTGCGAAAGCAGGGCACCCCTTGTGCAACGAGGACGACGCAACGGTGGAGGAATGCGAGAGGCCAATTCCCTCGAGCACCTACCACTGTAATACCTATAGAAAAGAGATAGCGCGCCAACGCCACGTCGCAGAGATAGAGGGTCAAGAGAGTTTGAAAGTAGGGGACAGTTTATTAATCTTTTAGCTTTTGACTCAACCCTATCCAGAAGAGAGGAGGAGCCTGAGCCCCCCAAATGTGAGAACAGTACTCCATACAAGGGCGAATAAGACCCTTATATATTTGGAGTAACTGCTCCGAAGAAAAAAATTCCGCAATCTGAACAGAACTCCCAGCTTCTTAGAGGCCGCTTTAGCAACCATTGTGATATGTGGTTTCCAAGACAGTTTGTTATTTATGTTTAGACCAAGAATGTTAATGTTTTTCACAAATACGGTATCGTCTGTACAATCTGTTCCTAATACTCTTTAAAAGAAAATTTATATCTAAATCACGTTTGTCTGATAGAAATGAGAATACAGGGGTCTGTAGTATAGGTTGCAGGAATTGAGATGGTAGGTACTATGGAGAAACTAATTATTTTAAAAGACTAATTTATCAACATGACTATAGTCTGAGGTTTGGTGATCGTAACTCTACACTGCATCAGCAAAGAGAAGAAAAAAATCACAATCGATATGAGTTCGGCAAAGTTGCTATTTTCTTGCCAAAATAATGATAATAGAAAGTTTTTAGAATCTTTCATCATTAAAAATACTAAAAATGGTGAAGTGAAAATTGATAATATTTTAAATTTAATAAAAGATTAGAAATTTACAAAAATATTTTGGAAAAAACATTTTCATGCTAATTTTTGTACATAATTCCAAACCAACAAAATTTGATTGAGTCTTCGTCTTGGAGTAGATGCTTCAGTTCTGCTTTTCCTTTACTCCCCACAATTACTTTGAATAAAGATCTCCGGATGTTGAGGTCGAAAGCTCGGTTTTTATCATACTTATTAAGTTTTAGTTAATTGTTATTCTTTTTATCTTTTTATGATTTTATCGTTTTAAAGTTATAATTTTGGCTCTTAGGTGTAAGTTAGGGTGCTTATAGAGTAAATTTATTTATGGTGTTTTTGTTGTTTTTAGCCATTATTATTTCGTATATATATATATATATATATATATATATATATATATATATATATATATATATATATATATATATATATATATATATATATATATATATATATATATATATATATATATATATATATATATATATATATATCATACAAGCCTGGTTTTAAAAAGCCGTTGTCATTAGAACAACAAAATAATTATGCAAGCGATGCAACAAATCGGTGGCTATAAAAAAAAAGATTTAATGAGTCAAAAATAAATAGATTATATTCTTATCTAAGAAATGCGATCCTATAAGAACAAAATAATTTAGAGAAAAGGAAATTTCGGCCTTTCTCCCATTAAATATTTATTCCTGATTAGGATGCTTTTCATAATAATAATAAAAAATCAGCGCAAGTGTAAATAGAAGATGAAGTAGTAGATAAAGTTATTCATGACAGTGTAAATAGGATAGGGGATAGAATTTCAATATAGTGCCATTAGAATCATAATTTGTGATAGATTTAATTAAAGACAAACGGCTAGTACCTACTACTGTAAAAAAAAAAAAAAAAAAATGCAGAATCACAAAGGAAGGAAGGAAAATACTTAACAAGTTTGGAATCAAAGTTTATGCAGAACACCGTTTAAAAGCATGAGATAACAAAAAACAAAAAAAAAAAAAAAAAAAAAAAAAAAAAAAAAAAAAAAAAAAAAAAAAAAAAAAAATTTTTTTACAAGGAGCAGAGGAACAAAAGTAAAAGACGAAACAGAATATCTATAGTTAAGCACTCCTTTCTAAAGCATTGTTAGCGATCATATATAAAATAAAATTTAAGATGATTACAAATTTTTCGCTTATGGGTAGATTCAAAAGTTTAGAAAGAACAGAAATTGTGGCAATAGAACAATATACTTAGAGTTCCGAGATTGGTAATCCTTTTCTTGCATAGGTTGAATGAAAGCACGATTCTATAATGAAGGAAAAATAAAGGCTAAAATGATTAAACATAAAGAGTATATGCCTAAACGTTGTGATGCCACAAAATCAGGGCTGTATTTACCAGAATTTTTCTACACGGTATTGATTTTTCATTAAATATCTGAATATTTTAGTTTCATTCAGTATAATCCATTTATTAACCTGGGAAATATTTGTCTTAATTTCCTAATATAACTAAGAAACAATGGTATTAAAATAAAGATGCATAACAACTGGAGTTTTCCTAAATTTAATATGGAAATTTATGCATCTTGTTATTCTTTATATACTTCTTATAGTAATATGGTTTTCGTATGAGATTTTTATTTTAATTGTGATGTAATTATTAGGTAACATCAGAATTAAAAATATTATGCTGAACAAATATCGATGAAAAATATACGAAATATATAATAGATTTAAACTTAAGAGATAGGTTCAATGTTAAACTTAAAAATCTGCTTTAATTTGTATTATTCATCTAATTTTTATGAAATTTTTAGTTAGATATAATGTGGTTACAAAATTTCAATTCAGAGCATTTTCTGTATACCTAACCATCTAGCATCTGGTTTCAATTTGAATGGCTCAATCTTGAAAAAAACAGCAGCATTTAGATGTATACAAAATTAAAGTTTAGGTTTCCACATCATTTACATAATATCTAAATATTTCAATCTCTCAATATAAACTTTTTTTTCTAGCATTACCTGGCAGATGGTGGCAAATTTTTGTCAAAACTGAAAATCTATTCAAATTTTACTTACTGTTTACCTGATTTTTTGAAAATTTTCAGAGAATTTCAAATTGGTTAAAAGTTACATAGCTTTCACTAAAGAGTATTTTCTATATACCGAAATATTTCATCTCCAAACACATCATTACAAATATATTTACAATATATTATACAATTTGAGTACAGTGCACAGAGGCCAAATGTTGGGTATATAAAAAAATACCCTCAATAGAGGTTGTGCAATTCGTCCAATTTAATTCACTTGAATATTTCATATTAATCGAATGAAGGGTAAGAAAATTTTATTGCAAATTTAAATTTCAATATTCAAAATTTTAACTCTCTGCTAGATAATGTTAAAAACAATCTAAATGAACCTTCTGTTATATCTGAACACTGCTTAAAATAGTCATAAACCTAAAACCTTTATTTAGTTCACATCTAAATGCTGAAGGTTTTTCCCGAGGCAACCAATCAAAACTGGTTATATAAATTGGGACAAAATGTCAAACTCATGGATGTACATAGAAGTAAAAATTACTTTAAATTGAGGTTTTATAGCTCGTCAAAATTAAACTGCAAAAATTTAATAAAATGCGGATGACTACTACAAAAATTAGACCAAATTTTTAAATGTTGACCAGATTTTTGATATGAACATATAGGGAACATATGGGGATTTATTTTAATATTAATTTTTAAAGTTTAGTAAAACAAAAGATTCTTAATAATAAATCATTTTTAATTTTAGTAATTTGCTTATTAAAATTTTGGAGAAAAAGTAGTTTAACAGATTTTGTCAAATTAATTTCCAAAAATTGGAATTCAAAATACATAGGAGCTTTTTCAGGTGAAAGTCTTATTTCTTTTTCAGCTGTAGATGCTGCCAATTTGACGGAACATATAGATGGAGAGGGCACAAGGATTCTACTAACAGGTCTGGAAGATATGTTTCCAAGTCTGCTAATTTTAAGATACTAGTGGTTGTAGTCGTAAACTAATAGAACAAATATTATGTACTGGCATTTACAATGTCAAAAGATATGTAATATAAATTTCTTTACAGGCAATCTGAAATTTAAGAACACTGTACAGGCTGGTAGAATATCCGGCCTTTGGTCAAATTTGCAACGTATATATATATATATATATATATATATATATATATATATATATATATATATATATATATATATATATATATATATATATATATATATTATATATATTATATATATTTAAGGAATTTTTCCCTTATACCTAGATCTCATACTCATTTACTCTAATATGTTTTACTAACATATATCATCAAGCATTCTTTTTCTATGATTTCAGATGTTTTTCATGAGTAATGTTTTGTTTTGATATTGCTTTGGCTTTTATATTCATTATTCATACTTAATCTAGCTCTTATTTGCTTATTTGCATGAGTTAAGCCTATTCATGGATAAACTAAGGTATGGATTTTTTTTTACTTTACTCAATGTATCTATTTTGGTAAACTCAAATAAATGATTAATTGGAATTTAATTCTTCATAAAGGACTGATTCCAATTCTCTAATTTGACGTGTCAAAAATATTTTCTTCACAAAAGAGACAAGTAAAGACCTCAATTTAATTGAGGTAAGTTAGGTTTAGTTTTTTTTTATATAGGTTCTATCAGTACTATTATGTACATAATGTGTTATATTAATAATTAGGTATAAAAATTAGTCTTTTATAGGGTTAAAAAAGAATTATATGTATTATAGGTCCGTGGTCAGGGACACTTTGGTTGTTTTCCCCAGATTTCCATGGTCAGGGAACCTTTGCTTCCCCATCCCAGATATCCATGGTCAGGGAACCTTTGCTTCCCCATCTCATATATCCGTGGTCAGGAAACCTGTGTTTGTTTCCCCATCTCATATAGGACTCTATCCATATTCATACATCCGTGTTTGTATGATTTTCCAGTAACCTTCATATTTCTCCAAACTTAAGGAACCTTAATTGATTATATTTGTTATAATCATCACCAAAAGTACCAAGACTTTATTTGTGGTATGTTTAAGATTTCTTTTTAACGCTCTCTACTATCACCTCTGAAAGTATAAATAACATTACCAGTGTTTTATACTAAAACATTTCAAGTGTGAAGTGCAGTGTTAATCATATTGTTCCTTGACATACAAGGATTTGTGTGAAACAAAAGACATTAATCTAATAAGGTTTTCCTCATATAAAGACTACCATGAAGGTGAAGTAAATTGTTTCAAATTTCTTTAAAAATTAATATAATTTAGAAATAAGTGATAACATTCTTGAAAAAAGATAATTGAGTCTTATCTCTTACATTACTAGTAAAGAAATAATTTATATTGAGAATATTATTATTTATTATTGATATTTTTGTGCGAATCTTATAGTATTGGTATACTAGCGCAATGAATCAGTGAGTATATGTATTGTATATATTACATTATTATTATCAAATGAACTAAAAAGGTTTATCGGTTTACATTATATTAAGGTTATTAAACATTATTTCTTGTTTTCACCGCCACCCTAAAATATATATATATAAGTGTGTATTTATTATACTTTATTAAATCATTTTATTAACTTGTTTATTATTTTTCCCACATGTAAGTATAAGTGTTTAGAGGAGTACTTTCTATGCTTGAACTCAGGTAACTATCATACCATTAATTGTTCCTCTTATACTATGCTTGCATGTGTGGATACTATTATTTGTTCTAATTCTATATATTTTATTTTTTTTGCTTGAGTGTTGTGTCGCATGTTTTCCTACATTTAAGAAGCTTACCTTTTCCTTTGCATTGGTTGTGTGGTCTCAGAAGAAATCTCTTTTCTCTGAATTGTCTATCTATTTATCATCTCATCAATCATTCCTTTGGAGTTAGCACTGGTACGTAAAACCTATTCTTATTTTTCTTAATTTGGTATAAGTTCAGAGACAGTTTGACTGTAGAAAGTTATTGAAACTTTCCTTTGGGGATATCGTTTGTTCCCAAATTGTGTGAGAGCTACATATTGGTCAACTGACCCTCGTAATCAATAATCACCATAACTTTACTTTAAACCCCCAGTTAAAATTATAACATTGGTAGCAGAGCGTAGTTTCTACACTACAGTTCTGTTGTCTTTGTTCTGTTGCCAATTGTTGTTGGTTATAATTAACAACCACTATAATTAATAACCACTATAATTTAACCACTAGCTAACTAGTGAGTATTCATTTATAGTACGTACCAGTATACCAGTTTTATTAGTTTCCTGATTTCTTGTGTGTTTGTTTCATACTTATATATTAATATAATGTCTACTGAAAATTTAGAAACAATGGAAGGAAAGGAATACGGTATAGATACTGAAACTGTTCCAATAACTATGACTTTAAAAACTGACACTAATGTTGACACATCTAATGTTGTAAGTAATCCTTCTACTAGTATTTCCATGCTTTTAACTCAACAAAATTGGGTACCACCAATGACATCATTGGAGTTTTCCCAATCGAATCCATCTAATTTAAATTGGTTAAACACTGTTCAAAGTTCTCTAGCATATCCATTTCCTATTAGTTCTAATTTACCTTTATTTACAACTGCAACTTCTAATATTTCAGCTCCTATTGATCCTAGAGTAACTTTTTCTATTCCACCTTTATCACAACAGCAAACATTTAATGTACAAGCACCAAATATGCCTACACAACCGCTATCCCAGACTCAGCCTATTCAAACTTCACCTACTTATACATTAGTTGATTCAAGGATTATGAATGAACTATTGTCCCAAAATCGAGAACTAATAGCTCAAAATCAGCAGATGCTACAGACATTATCCCAACTAGTTCAGCAACTTGCACTCCAAAAGAAACCCACTAAAATGATCCCTCTAGGTAAATATAAATTGGAAGACGGAGAGACTTTTCCCCAATTTCTCACCAGATTTGAAGAATATGTTAAAACTATGTACCCACAGTCTTCTACAGATGAATGGAGAACTTATCTTGGTTTACATCTAGAAGGACATATTAAGACTGTATATGATCTTCTTATGAAAAATAACTCTGGATACACTATTATAGTTTATGAACTAACCCAATGGTTTAATAAATACATTTCAAAGCAAAACAAAACTGATCAGACAAATTTTGAAAATGCAGTAATGGATTATAATGAAACCATCCCCTTGTTTGCTCTGCGCTTGCAAGGGTTAGCAGAAAAAGCTTTCCCTACTGCAGAAATTGAAACTTTAATGATACTTAGAGAAAAATTAATCAATAGTTTACCTCTACATATCCAGCAAACAGTAAAATCTCATGTCATGATTTGTGAAATGTCAAGAAGAGAAGTTTCTTGGGATGATTTAGTCAATATAACTGATCAGCTTTATACTACTTTTCAAACCCAGGAACTACCACAAAGGTCTTATCCAATATCAAAGCTCCAAATAATGTAACAAAGTAAAACCACCTCCAGAATTAATTGATCTAACTAATTTCCAACCTCAAATGACACCACCCCAACACCAATTGGGAATTACAACCCCAAATTAATGCAGTTCCCAATAAATCTAATAATAATCAATATCCTGTAATTGCTCAACCCCCTACTCCTCCAAAATTATTTTCTAATCATCCTAATCAACCTACTTTTGCTCAAGTAACTGGCCAACAGGTACAAACTAAAAATGTTCCTTATAAGCAAAACTCTACTAATAATAATAATAATAACAGATCAAGGAGTCGAACACCTCCAAGAACCTCTTCCAATACTCCAAATAGGAACAATAACAATAGATATCAACAACAGTGGAATGGATCTCCAAAGACCAACAATCGAAATAACTCCTCGAATGTGACATGTAATTATTGCAAAAAGCCTGGTCATGATGTTCGAGATTGCCGTTCTCGTCCCTACTGCAAATTTTGTGGGAAAAGAGGACATCTATATAACAACTGTTATCAA